>ML794468.1:169636-184257 GCA_009831015.1 Picea engelmannii | reverse complement strand
TGAGTTGTAACATATTGGTTCCTAGATCAGTATCAACTGCAAAAATGGGGTGGTTGGTAGGATTCACTTCATCATTGATAATGTAGGAAAGTTGTGCTTCCCTATAAAGTCTTCTATGTTCTCCCCCAAACACATGAATGGTGGAATACGAGATATCCATATGCAAAGTTCCCCCTAGCCTTTTGATCCAATATCTAGACAAGATCATCCCAAACTTAGGGGGGACATCAGCCACCACAATACTCATGACCACACTTTTCATTGGCAATTGGAACAAGGAAACAACCAGGTCTTTAATAACCCCAAGACACTTCACATTCCTAGAATAAAATGAGTATAGGTCATGGTAGGTTCTTTTAACCTCCAACCCAAGCTCACCCATGACAGTCTTAGGCATGACATTATGAGATGCCCCTAAATCTTTCAAACAATTGTGCAACACTTTATCATGAATGTTCAATGATGTATAGAATGGAGGGGAAGACTCATCCCTATCCTCTACCAAAGGTCCTAGTATGACAACTGGTTTTTCATCTTGGAGGTTGACTGAATCTTTGAAATAATATGAAGTTTCAGGCTGTAGCATTTTGGAAAGGTACCTTTTGAAATCCCCATTCTTAATTAGCTCATAAAAAGGTACATGGATTTTAATTTTTTGAATCTCATTCTCAAAGCTAAAAGAGGAGAGAGGCTTCAAAATATCCTCAACTTTTGGGGTAGGGCTCTTAACCACTGCCTGGGGATATTGTGCCTATTTTTCTTTGTTGCTAGCTACCACACCCTTAACAAGATTCCTTGTTCTAGTAGGTTGATCATAAATGCCAGGCTTCCCCTCTTTCATCTTTGACCTCAAGTTGTATCTATTTATATTGCCACTGGTCCTTTCCCCTTTGCTTAGTTTGTTTAGTTGGCTATCCACGAGAGACTCTTCATATGCATATTGGGTTAAATGAGGAGATGAAGAGGTGTCACCGAGAAAATGGATTTCAGGGTCAACTTCTTCTTCCTCTCCTTCTTCATTAGTAACCAGGTTATTTGGGAGAGGGGCTTGGGTTTTTTTATCATCCATATCCCTATTTCTTTGATCTCTTTGGATGATCTGAGGGGCATTATTGGGTCTTCTAAAATTACCCCTATTATCAACATTCTGGGTGTTCCTGTATCTCTTCTTTCCTTCAAGCTTCAATTTCTCCATTTCTATAGAGAGTGATTTTACCAGTTTTTCCAACTCATCCACTTGAGGGTAGGCAACAGAGGAATCAGAGGTTGAAGCTTCAGGCATACCATTTCTTCTGTCTCTATCATCTTTACTCCTAATTTTTTCAGCTGCCAATATATTAGACTCTACTTCAAGGGTTGCATCTTGCATATGAGCTAAAGAGGTAGCTCTTCTTTCTCTCAACAAGAGGCAAAACTCAGGGTCAAAAGTGTTGGTAGAGGTTTCTGTGTGCTTTATTTCAGTGGGAATCTTATTGTACATTTTATTAAATCTTTTTGAGAAGTCTGAAACAGATTCCCCCTCTTTCCTCTTAAGTGACCCAAATTATGTAATATAATAAAAAAAATATTTTTTATCCCCCCAATGCTTCAAGAATGAATCATCCATAGCTTCAATACCAACAATAGATCAAGGAGTCAAACCCCTAAACCATTTCCTAGCCTCACCATCAAGGCTCTGTACAAAAACTCTCGTCCACACATCTTCATTTTCAATGTTAAGATTATCTACATAACTATAAAAAGTTGAAAGGTGTTCTTCTACAGTTATGTCTTCTTCCCTTGTGAACTTGGGCATGTACTTAAGGTAGTCTCCAACTAGGAGGGCATTCATATGTTGAGGTAAAACAAGAGGGGCATATATAGCAGCCACTATGGCATCCATCATGTTTCTAGGAAGATTAGCACCTGCCATTGGGATGTGAACTATAGGAGAACAAGGGGGAGATGGAGTTTGGACAGGTAGGACTGCAACTGTGTTTCTAGGGGAAAGGGGAAGCGGTTAAGTGTTGGAGGAGAATGGTATAGGGTTCAAAGGAAAATAATTTCCCCCCTCTTTAGTTACAACAATTTTGATAGGAGGAGGAGTAGGAAAACCCAAAGTGGGAAAATATTCTAATCTCCTGGGTCTAAACCACTTTACAATATCAGGGGAAACAGGGGTTTCAAAACTTTCTCGTTCCAAACAAAGACTATAAGGGGGGATTTCAATAGGAAATATTTCAAAATCTAAACTTCTAGACACTCCAACAGATGATATAAAAGGAGAATTGGATACAACTACTGCAGTTTTAAAAGAAGAATCATGTAAATTACCATAATCACCTGGTACAACAGCTGAAATTCCTTCATGAGAGGTCTTTCCTTTCTTGATAATCTTCCCTGGGTCATATTCAAGTGTTTCCAGAGGTAGTTGTGGATTATTCCTCATGTGTTTGCCTTTGGGAGCCACAACTAAAATAGTGGAGTCGCCAGGTGCAAGCTGCAAATTTCAAGGTTGATGCACCTTTAGAATCAAAATTTATTTATCATTCAATCCCAGGGAAATGTTTTCAATTCATTCCCTGGAAACAATGCCATGAATGTTGGCATTGAGAGTCACCCTCAGATTGCAGGTGGATAAGCCCAATACCCATGAAAATGGTTTGTGGAGGAAGGTTTATGATTGGAGTTCAAATGGACAAAGCTCAGCATAAGAATGTTTTAACATAGAAAACTGGGCTAGCAATGCATGAGCAAATGAGGTTCTCATTAACTTTAGTCAATGGTTTAAATCTAAAGGTGAGAAGGAGGAAGACTTAGTGAGGAAAGTGGACAAGTTTGCCATGAGCATCTGGCCTTCAAGCAGCTTGGTGCATAAAAACTCAGGCATAAGAGCACTCTTGAACTTAAGTTTAAGATACTGAAATATATCACAAAAACATTATAATCAAACCTCCATTACAATACAACTACAACATCTCATCTGGATCATCCATGCATGAGCATTTCAGCACAAGAGGAAACATGACAGGGAAATAAAATACTGAAATAGATCATAGAAGCATTATAATCAAATATCCATTACAATACAACTACAATAGCTCATCTGGATCATCCATGCACGAGTGTTTCAGCATGAGAGGAAACAATATAATGAAATAAACCGACTTCTATTAATGAGAAAGTCTCAGGTCTCATACATAACCAGAGAACAACTCTGTTATCAAACTATTACAAAATAGGGAGCTCTAATCAACCATCGACCTCAACAAATTCTTAAACTGATCTATTTATACTTAGATCAGTGGACAACTTCTAAGAGAGTCATCTATCCATCCCGTCCAAGGCTCTTCATCTATGCATCTTTCTGTCAGACTGTGCGTGTATCCTTCTCTCAGACACAAGCTTAGATCAACATGGTCCTCCAGGAAAAATCGTCCATCGTGGTACCTCGGGCTGACAGTTATGTCTCCATGGCCAGACCCTCCATGCTTTTCATTTATGGAGTGAGCCGAGGTTTCAACTACCAGTCCTTTTTCATTAACTAATTTCTCCTCAGGATCGGGATGAGGCTTGACGACTAGGGGGCGACCACGTGATTTTGGGGTCATCTAAAGCGGTTTGGACCCACACCGCTTTTGGGCCCGAAACTCACCACCTTCTGCCACGCATCTCTCCCACAATACCATGGTTTAGATTTTGGCCCGCTTAAGGATTTTAACCCTTGAACATGTTGCGGCCTTGAAATGAAGCATGGAAGTTGATCTGGTCGTGATATGCGATCTGGGCGTACCTGCTATTTTAGCACCCCCGCTAAATTTTATCCACCTGCCAACTATAACGTCCTTCAAACTGTGCTTAGAGATGGCACTAAAATGAACTGCACAGGGAATATCTACTATTGAAAACTGCACCTGCCTATTTGCCTGTGCTCATGGCTATCACCTACAACCTTTGACAACTTCATGTGATAACGATCTCCACAACTGACATCCTGTACATGCCCACATTAGGAAGAGGGGAATCCTACTAAATATGTATCTCATGTTGGATTTCCCTCTTAGGAGGTAATCCATCTGGTTCCTGAAAAATATCATCGTACTTAAAAACAATATCAACTAATTCCTTCTTATGGGAAGGATCACATCCTTGGAAAGCATCGAAGGTCCTGACATCTTTCTCTCTTACGACCATGAGTACATATCTCTTATTAGTGTTTATGAGTCTTTTTATTTTCCCTCCACTAACAAGTGTTGTATTTACCCTCATGTTGTAAGCTCTAACAATATATTCCACTCCCCCGTTAGTAAGGTGGTATTTGTTCTCACGACGAAAGAAGACTTCTTTTCTATCATAAAGATAAGGACTTCCCAACACTATGCCACATATATCAAGTGATACAACATTCAAATCCACTTCATCAATCAACTTAGAAGCAATAGCAAATCTGACCCTACATTGTTTGGTGACATTAAGTTTTGCTTTATCACATACCCAACCAAGAGGATAAGGCTTCAAATGTGGTTTCATTTCAAGACCCATCTTCTTGACAAGTTCTTCAGATATTAAGTTTACTTGGGAACCCGGATCAAATAATGTATCTATCTTAGTGTGTTTAGATACAACTCTTATGTGAAATAATTCATTCCTCTTTCATTCATCATCATGAGATTCATTATTGAAACTTGAACTAGAATGAAGGGAATCTTTACCTTGTACTCCAACCACTGTGATCTTTCCTTCCTCTCCCGAATCGAAACCAAGATCTTGTTGCACTGTAGCAATGGTTTTTGTCTTCCCCTTTCCACCGAACTGTTTCGGCCTCTTCTCTAGATGTTGTTTCCAACAGTGTTCATCATCATGACCGCTTTTCTTGCAATGAGTGCAAGATGGATTTCCTCCTTTTCTCGTCACTGTGGCGGTCTTCTTGTCCTTACTTGTAAACTACTTGAAAGGTTTATGTGGGAGATTGGAAGGTTTCTTTGTGGGATCTTCTTGAACATGCTTTCCCCTGTTCTCAAGGTGAGTGGCTTGCACACAAACTTCCTAAAGACTAGTGGGTTTAAACAAGAGCAAAGTATGATGAATATAACTATGAAGTGTGGCAATATACTTCATTAAAGTTTCATAATAATCCAAAGGAATGTTTAATGCAAGATATTTCTTCCTAAATTCTTCTGTGAAACTTTGTACAATTTGACCTTTACTTTGCCTTAAAGTTTTCCATTTCATCATTGCTTTATGTAAATAACCCAATGGAAAAAATTGCTTCCTTATCGTTGCTTTAAATTACGACCATGAGGAAATAAGATTACCACACTTACTTCTATCATGAAGCTTTCTCTCCCACCATACGAGAGCGGTGCCTTCCAACTGAAGAGAATCCAATTGCACTTTAACTTCGTCTTCATCAATATCTTGAACACGACAATATATGTCAACCTGTTGGATCCAATTATCTAGCTTTTCAGGATTAGCATCTCCATTAAACATAGGTAAGGAAAATTTTACATCAAGCTTTAATAATGGTTTCTTACAAGAGGCTTTATGGCTAGAATGATGAGAATGATGAGAATGCTCAAAGGAAAAAAAACTAGAACTTGATGGTGAAGATGGAGGCTCAGGAGGATCTCCTCCATCCCATTGGTTTACCGAAGCATCATCATCAGCATGTGCTTCCTTTTTCTCCCCTTTATTCTTCATCCTCTTCTCGTAATCTCCATACATTCGTTCGACCATTTCTGACATGCAATAAATGATCATATGGAAGTTTTTCTCTTGTTCATCACACTTGTATTCTTCTGCCATTTTTCTTCCTTCGGGATGCACGACCAACTTCAGGATTGAAATTATTAAAAGTTCCTTCACCCTGCTTATGCTTGGCCCTAGTAATCATTCACACTCAACAATTCAAGTCAAAGACGATTGCTTTGATACCAACATGATCCAGGATCTTTTCATCGAGTGACTTATAAATAATTGCATTAAATGAGCATAAATTAAAGTGCACCATTAAAGAAGGAAAAGCTCAATAATGAAGAGACATAAGCATCAAATTTGAACACAAAAAACTTGATAACGGAGTTCGTCCCTGTTGGACTATGTCTTCGGGTCCTGCTCTCAAATGAGTAGGCTTTTTCATTAACTCAACAAAAATTTTGGCAAAATACATAAGTATACCTCATTCTAAAATCAAGCTACATAAATAATGCTAAGATCATAAAATAGACAACACCATTGAATTTGTGGCGTCAAATTACCCAAAAATGACTATCTCCACACCTTGATCTGACTCTGTCACTCCCAGGCCCAGGAATAAATTTGTCTCAGTTTTTGTGCCCTACAACCTGCAATTAATGTTGTTGTACTTGCCTTGAACTGCATGCCTTATCCATACCACACACGTGCCTCCCCCATGGGCTCAACGGATTCAACTTTTAAGTAAAAAGTTAGGCGTTCATTACAATGTATGGGTTGTTGGCCCATTGGTTGTGGCTTGAGTATTAAGGCGTAGTGTGGGGAGGAGGTCACGAGGTCAAACCCATGAGCCTCCCTCTTTTGGCTTTATAGTTGAAACAATATATATATGTTTGTTCCGCCAACTTGGAAAAGGTTCTATCCAAAGCTCTATCAAATAGTCATGTGGCCAGATTTGGCGTGGTCTGTCAGATTTGGTGGACCCGCCAATCCATATTTTTCTTCAAAATTCGGATACAGGCTGTCATTGGGAATTTCCCCACTGCCACATGACAGCCCCTGACTGGGCCACGTGGTAGCCTCCCATTCGACCATGTCATCCATTGCTATGTCAGCCTTCCATGTAAGCGCCACATCACTGTATGGAAACTATGTCATCGTACATATGCCACGTCATTGCCAACTCACCATGCCATGTCATCATGCCACATCGATGCCACATCATTGTACAGACCGTATGGACTACCACGTGGCAAAATCCTATTGGTCCACAGATTGGTCTAGAAGTACCAAAAATGGGCGACACGTGGTAGCCTTCAGTGCTACCACATCACCATGATGAGGTCATCATGATGCCATGTGTGTTGTACAAATGTTGACATCAACAGTATAGATGTTGACTCATCCCCTTGTTGACTGGGCTAGGTTGACCAAACTTTGATCGCAAATATCTTTCGATTCGTAACTCCATTTGACGAGTCATTTGCGCCATTAGAAATCTTGTGACGCACTCTTTGTGATAATGTCATTTTCACTGAGTTTTGAGAAATTTGATTTTTTTCCCTTTCTCTATCTACTAAGGCCATTCTAAGCATCCTCAGTTGCTTCTGCGAGTTCTGAGTTGTTCTTAGCCTTCCTTGGATCCTTTTTGGATCACACAACAATGAGAATTTGATAATCTGAAGCATTGCTTGTGCTCATATTCGGTACTCTCCTTACTCGATTTGCAACAACCATTCGAGATTGAGATTGATGCATCTGACTATGTTGTAGGTGCAATTCTCACTCAACACAGTCATTCGGTAGCATACCACAGTGAGAGACTCTCAGATATTGTTCGGAAATACCCCACCCATGACAAGGAAATGTATTCCATTGTACAAGCTTGTTGTCAATGGAAACATTACATTCTGGGAAAGGAGACAATCATCCACACTGATCACAAACCTTTGTAGTTTATACAGACACAAGGGAAGTTGCAGAATGACCACCATCATAACTGGTCCACATACCTACAAAAGTTCCATCTCAACATCAAGTATAAGATAGGAAGCACAAATCGTGTCGTTGATTGCCTCAGTCGACCTCTTGTGGCTGCACTTGCCACCATGCTCCATTGATGTGGGCATGAGGCATCTGAGTGGCCCCAACTTTATTAGCAAGATCTTGACTTTTCCACCACCTATCATCTCTTGGGTACATGTACAATTGTCATCGATTTTCATATTTAGGACGAATTGTTATGCCATCTAGGTCACCTCTGTTTTCCTGCAAACAAGCATGCAAAGCTGATTTGGGAGGCTCACTATTGTCGGATGGCAGGAAATTTTGGCATGGATAAAACTGTGGTTGTTCTACAAAAACATTTTTATTGGCCAAAACTTTGACAGGACATCAACAAGTATATCATATCTTGCATTGTCTATACCATTTCCAATCCAACCATCAATAATCAAGGCTTACACATCCCTCTTCTTACTCCTAAGAGGCCTTGGGAATCCATCTCGATGGATTACATGTCTAGCCTTTTGTCCACCAAGCAAGGAAATGATTGTGTATTTGTGGTGGTTGATTGGTTTTCAAATATGACCATTCTCACAGCCTATAAGAAGAGAATCACAGTGGCACATACTGCCAAGATCTTCTTCGAACGAGTGTGGGTCCATTTTGAGATACCACAGACCATTATCTCTAATCGGGACAATAGGTTCCTCATCACATTTTTGTCAATTCTTTGGTCACTGTTGGACACCAAGCTCACTAAATCCACTACCTTCCACCCTCAAACCGATGGCCAGACAAAGGTCATCAATGAGATGATTGTGCACATCCTACGCATGTATAACTCTAAGCATCCATGTACATGGGAAGAGAGTCTTCCCTATGTTCAAAACAACTACAACAAGGCTCTCCATAGCTCCACCAACCATAGCCCATTCCAGGTGAGGTTGGGATTCCAACCCTTGGGTCCCATTGGTGTTGCACTACCTCTTGAAACCACACAAACATAATATTTCCATATTCAGTCTGAGGCTGACAAAGCCACCATATTCATTGAGCAGATTCAACACATCCACCAATAGGTCAATGATATTTTGTAGAAATCTAATGTTAAGTACAAGCAACGCCATGATCAACACCGGGTACCGCACAAGTTTCAGTTGGGAGACAAGATCTGGTTACATTTGCAGAAATAACTCCTTACAGGGCCCCATCGAAAGCCCCGTCCACTTCGCTATGGGCCCTACACTATCACCGAGGCTATGAGAGACAATTGTTTTGAGCTCAACACTCCCCGCTTCCTTGGCTTGCACCCAGTGTTCAATGTGGACCTCCTCCGACCATATTTTCCACCATTATTGGACACCTCAGAGATCGAAGAACATTTGACACCAATAAAGTTCAACCTTGACTACATCAAACAAGAATCCACTGATCAGATAGTGGACACACATGTCAAGGGCACTCGCCAATAGAGGATAAAACTTTATCGGGTTGTTAAGGTAGGGCAGCGCCTGCACCAAGGCAAATGGCTCACCTAGGGCCAAATTCTACAGAATTTTTTTGACCGGATGGGGGCTCTCAACGCAATGGATACCATTGCTTCCTAAGGGGGGAGGACTGATCTAGGTGGATATTGGTGGTCGCCCACCTATTCCAACTTTGATATTTTTAGTTCAACACGGTCTTCTGTAATTATTTGTAATTGTGGGATCTACACTTTCTGGGTTGTCTGAAGCCCTACACAGTTGCCAGGTGAAGGTTGGTGGCTTCCCACCTAATCTAACTGCCTTATTTTGGAAGTTTTCATGTCAATAGATATTTTTGTACTTCCAGGGTCGTTTTGGGGCACTAAACAATG
The DNA here is from genome assembly GCA_009831015.1 of Picea engelmannii. Lineage (NCBI taxonomy): Eukaryota > Viridiplantae > Streptophyta > Pinopsida > Pinales > Pinaceae > Picea > Picea engelmannii. The sequence goes on along the minus strand of ML794468.1, from coordinate 174,719 downwards.
TTTTTTTGGCTTGCCACAGTCAAACTATAGATGGAGTCAGAGTTTGACAACATAATCTGTATTTCTCAAAAATACCTTTCCAACAGGCTATCACGCACCTAAAACAGAGGTCGTATGCAAAAGTTACGACCCTGAGAAGTTGAGGTACCAACTTACCCATCGGGGCCCACATAACTTTTGGCGTTTCATCTCCTAGGGTTAGGTTTTTAGATGTCTATTGTTTTGGCATTCATGAGTAATGTTAAAAGGGCCTCTGGAGCCTCATTTTGATCATTCTGCTCATACGAATGCACATAGCAACCACATTTCTTCTCAGAGATAGCTACCACCATTCGAGCAAGTTGTTTTCAGCTTTGCAGTTTTACAATTTAAACCTATTTTATTTATTCAATATAAGTTATTGTTCACTGGATATCTGTTGTTGTTCTCTCTATCTCTATTTTATTGTATTCAGACTATTATTTATTCCGTTTCGCTCATAAATCCAGATCATCTGCATCATCCAACTTACTTACAGATATTAGGCTCCTGGCTAGATCTGGAATGCGCAGAACTCTAGGGAGAGTTTTAATCCTTCCATCTTTCAACAACAACTTAACCCTTCCATGTTCCATGATTTTGGTTGTCAAGTCATCTCCTAGGAAGACATCACCATCATCGTACTTCATTGAACCACTCCTTGTGAGGAGTCATATGAAATGATGCACCTGAGTCGATCAACCATACATTACGATATACATGTGTACCTATAGATGCCAGGTAAACATCACCTCCTTCTTTCGTGGAGGTTTTCACCTCTGGGAAGAGGCATCATCAGATTCATTTTCTTTATCAACATTCTTAGACCTGCAATATTTCTTATAATGCCCAGTTTTACCACATTTCCAACATGTCAAATATTTTCTTGGGGATTTAGATATACTTTTAGATTTAGATCTCCTCCCCCGAAGACTTATATTTATTCCTCTCTTGGGGACGACCTCTTACATATAAAGAATTTATGCTATGACTCTCCATGCTTTTCTGCATCATGTCTTCCGATAACAAGGATGAAATTACATCCTCATACTTTATTGTAGATTGAGTGGTACTACCAATTGCTACAACCAGATTATCCCGGGAGTCTGCCAAAGAACATAAAAAAATAATACACTTATCTTCTTCTATAAGTGTAATATTAACATATACAAGTTGACTTACCAGAGTATTGAAGACATTTAGATGCTATGTCACATAATCTCCATCTTCCATCCTAAGATGATACAACTTATTTCTAAGAAACAACTTGTTTACCATGGACTTTGACTGATACAAATTCCCCAACTTTTCCCATCATTCCTGGGCTATAGATTCTCCAGACACATTGAGCAACACAAAATATTCCAAGCATAGTCGGATCTTACTCCCTACTCTTCTATCCATCTTCTCCTAATCTTCTTTCGACATACCAACAGATTGAGTATTAGTAGTTTGTGTACCAGCAGATTGTGTACCAATAGGATGTGTACCAGTAAGTATTGTACTAGGATCCACAATGATCCATTGTTCTTTTTCTACAAGAATTTCTTCCATTTTGAGTTTCCATTACTACTTTATCAATTTTTGAATTATTTCTCTTCATCCATTATTAGAGAGATTTCTTGTTTGGGGTTTCTTCTATTAAATTCTTAATTATTTCCTAACTTCCCAATATTTTTATGGATTCTAATTTCCTTCCTCTCTCTCTCTCTCTCTCTCTCTCTCTCTCTCTCTCTCTCTCTCTCTCTCCATAGGAGACAAAATTTTGGCGTGTGTCTTTACTTTATTTGTTATTTCATTGAATAATGGAGAGGATCTATTCACGTTTATCTCCATCCCCATAGCTCTGCAATAGAGTTCCAATAATTCCTTAATCTTTTCCATCTCCCTTTTTGTGCCATGACCAAATAAATATCATGATATCATCTATGAATAATAGATGAGAAATGTGGACAAAGTTTGCAATTTTAATCCCTTTCAAGTTGCCTTTTCTTTGGAATCATTAATTAGCATACTTAAACCCTCAACCACTAGAAGGGAGAGAAAAAGAGATAAATAACAACCTTGTTTGAGATCCCTTGAAAATAACCCAGATGAAGAATTGTTCTCTCTCTCTCTCTCTCTCTCTCTCTCTCTCTCTCTCTCTCTCTCAAGTTCACAAAAGTTCACAAAAGTTCACAAAAGTTCACAGGAGACAAAAGTTTGGCTTGTGCCTTTACTTTATTTGTTATTTCATTGAATAATAGAGAGTATTTATTCATGTTTATATCCATCATTGTAGCTCTGCAATAGAGTTCCAATAATTCCTTAATATTTTCCATCTCCCTTATTGTGCCATGACCAAATAAATATCATGATAACATCTATGAATAATAGATGATAAATGTAAACAAAGTTTGCAATTTTACCCCCTTTCAAGTTGACTTTTCTTTTGGCATCATTAATTAGCATACTTAAACCCTCAACCACTATAAGGGAGAGAAAATGAGATAAAGAACAACCTTGTTTGAGATCCCTTGAAAAAAACCCAGATGAAGAACTGTTTATTAATACTGCAAATGAAATTGATGGAAGACATCCCATGATCCACCCATGATCCATGATCCATCCATGATCCACCCATGACCCATGATCCATGATTAGAATTCATCATGATCCACCCATGATCCACACATGGAAGACATCCCATGATCCATGATCCCATGATACCGTTAAGGTTCTTTCTACATGAAGTGCTTATCTTCTGATGTGGATTCTTTTAGAGGCATATTCTTCAACTTGATGATGGATCTAATCCTGAGATGATGAGTATGATGGTTAATAACTACTTCGGGTTCTAGAACTAGTTTCCCTCTTTGTCTAATTTCAGAAGTTCAATCCAATGGCCTTCTTTGGACAATAGATATGAGAAATATTGTAAATGAGTAAAGAGGAAGGAAAATCCAACTCATAAGAATAAGATGCAACCAAGTAATAATTTGTCAATTGGGTCTAGCTCTAGTGGTAAAGAGGGTAAATTATTCTCCTCCCCACCTAGGTTCAAATCCCGCTTATGACATGTTCACTCTTCATGAGCCAATTTTTGATTGGATATTTTCATGAGCCATGAGGAATATCTCCCTCTCGCTTATCGATTGGAGGGCGGAGTGAGATGTTACATGCAAAAGAAGAAGTAATAATATTTCCTCATGAAATTTTTGTTCACTTGATGCCACACTCAAGTATCCATCCATCCATATCCTATCCTCATTGGTGTTGTTCTTCAATAGTTCGATGTCACATAATTGCTTTTACTTTGATTCCGTGCACTGTTGTGATTTTTCCAATCTATTGTACTTATCAGTCCCAACACATACCTATTCCTCGACTTTTGATTCCATGAATGTCACTAATTTTTCCATATATTCCCTTCGAAGTAGGTATATCTATAAGCAATTTCCTATCTTTCTTGTAGCTTTCTTGATAACAAGGATGTTGACATGGTTCCATTTTTTATGGTTCTCCTTCATTACCCATAATGTTATCATCCATATTTCTTTTTGGTAGAATAACATGTTTTAAACTTTGTCCTTATCCACAATTTTACTTACATTTGAGAGAATATTGTGGAATATTTTCTTCCATGTTCCAAAATTGGTCATTACCTCCTTTAGTTGGGGGTCGCCTTCTTCAAGATTCGTAGATATCCTTCTTATATCTTTACTTCCTTCTCCTTTTAAAGATGAAGTGAAACATCTTTCATCAATTTCTTTCCACCTTCTTCCATTCTCATTTACGTTTTTGTTTTGTTTTATGCCCTCTTTATTTAAGGCAGCCTTATGCATTATTTAATTTTGCTAAAAAGAGATTGATGAATAACACAACCATTTTTATATTATCATCTATTCTCAAGGAGATTTTTATCAAGGGCCCATGACATATAAAACTTATCATCTTTCTTCATATCCCTTTTATCACGTCTTTGTCCTTCTACAATTTAGATATTTTGAATTATTTTATTCTCAATTTCTTTCAGACAATTCAATTTTGGCAATTCTATCTACTTTTAAATCTCTTTCAATCGCCCTTATCTTGATTTTTGTCTTTTGACCCACTTATCTAAGATCTGTCTCATGTTGTTGGAGTTTCACAATCTCAAAGCTTCCCCTTCTTTATTGAAGGATATGGACACACTCCCAATGAAAGGTCAATGTAGCTTATGACAAAATATAAATTCGTCCTTACTATGTCCATAAATTTGTTCTTTATAAGGAACTTGTAAACCAAACTAATTGTTAATAATAACTAATGTTGTTTATTCCTCGATGTAGATATGAAGTTGAAATTTTGAGTGAATATAGATCAAAATGCCATTTTTCAAACCCTTAAAATTCTACCAAGATATAAGTTTCTTACTAGAAGATTCGAAAACTTCACAACTACTTGTATATAAAATAAATTAGGTTTTACGTAGAACCTTTTACTACAAGTCCAATATATCCATAACAACGAGACAATTTGTTCCAAATTTTACCTACAAACTATCCTCTACTTCCTCTTCCAAATGCCTTTTAAATCATTTAATTTGGGCATACTTTTCAAAAGTTATTCCCTATTCTAGATCCCTCTAATGGAACATGTCTACTAGCCAACCTTTCTCTAATGATATCTCAATTATTTACTCTCCATTTTAAATGAAAAATGAACCAATAATAGCTCAAACAATATTGTCCCTAATACATTAAATCTCACTTGGTTTGGAGTTCCACAACGAAGTTATGCCCAATCTACCGAACATTGCTATTTTTTTTTGTCATTCCTCGAAGAACACTCTCGTATAAATTGTAACTTGATTTTTCATCAAATATATGAAATTTTAGCTTGTGGCAACCTAGGGTGTCTTCTTTCAAATGAATTAAGTTACACTCAATTTGGCTCTAGGAAGCTAAAGCTATGTTGAAGTCACTTCACACAACCATATTATAAAGTGTTATGGACTATATACAAACCCTAACTAACTATATATATATATATATATATATATATATATATATATATATATATATATATATATATATATATATAT
>ML794468.1:54125-164360 GCA_009831015.1 Picea engelmannii | reverse complement strand
GTCTTAAGATCACTAAAGCAATCTCAGAGGAAAAACTGTAACACATTCAACATCCAAACCAATCTGATACCATAAACAACAATTGCCTATAATTTCCAATTGATTTATTTGCTAGAAACATACATTAAGAGGAATATTTAACATATGAAATTAGACAAGGGAAAGAACATAGTCATGAATTGCAGGATCCAGAATCTTGTTGCGAATTTAAATCTGATAAACTTTAAAACTGGTAGTACAATAATCAGCCTTCTCCCAAAAATTCTAAAGCCCTGTTTCAGCCTTTCGAAATTATATTTATACATTTCTGTTCAAAACTTCTGTTGGTAACTAACCAACTTCCTAATCTTTCGGTTGTATAAACTATTGTCAACCGTTTATAATTTATTACAAAATACTAAAAATAGAAATATGTACAAAGTTTTAATTCTGAATCGAAGAACCTTCTTTATCTGCTTCACCTGCTTGAACATGTTTCTCTAAAAAGTTCATTAAGGCCTTAGGAGCCTCAGGTATCTCGTTTGCTTCAAATGAGAAGAAATTTCTTTGTAGTTCTGGTAACTGGTTTGTAATTGTTCTCTCTGTAGACTTAACTTTTTCCAATTTTGAACTGGAAGCTATCATTAGCTTCTCGATTTCTGCCATATTAACCATTGTGATATTAGAGATTTCAGCTTTCTTCTCTTCAAGTTCTTCTATTTCCTTCAGTTGATACCTGTTAATATCAATTTCTCCTAATGGATCAAATAAGCCATTTGTCCCGATATGTGTTGACTCTTTTTCAATGAAATCAAAAATCTTTTGGCAATCTTCATTGACATTTTTTGTAATCTTTTTATAACCTTCCAAGTTCGTTTCCCAAACCTTTATCATTGCATCTCCTTTCAACTGCTCTGAAATGGACAACTTCTGTGATTTTCGAGTTTCTTCCTTCTGTAAAGCAGTGATCATCTTTTGGAAAGAATTTCTCACCGCTTTAGCTTCCCTTTCTTTTTGCATTGCTTTGTCCATAGATCTCTTAGATTCTTGATAGTAATTCTGGATCATTTCCAGATTACAGAAAACCTTTTTTTGCTCTTCCTCAATACTTACATATATGTCTGATGCTTTATTCTTGAACTGATCTATCTCAATCACTTGATTGGCAATGGAAATGATTTTATTTTGCAGAGATTTATTTTCATTTCCCAGTTGCTGTACTTGGTCCTGAGTTACCTGTATCATATTCTTTGCCTCATCCAGATTTTCATTTAGCTTTTGAATTTCCTGGATAACTTTTAGTCTGGCTTGCTCAAGACCTTTTTGTATTCCCCAACCGATTATTCTTTCATTTTCTTTCAACCTATCATGTAGCCATGTAATTTCCTGATCTTTCTGCTCAATCATAGTGATTAAATTTCCTACAGAGTACATATTAGTCGATGCTATGGCCCCCATAGTTCCTGCTAACGCTGTAGCAAATTCACTTTCTTTTATCTTTTTCCCATCAATAATAATTTTGTGTTTTTTAACTGTTCTTTCTCCTACAGGATGTAATTCCTGTTTCAGCACAACTCTCTGTTTTTTGCTGAAAAAATAATCCAAGGAAGGTATTTCATCTCTGCTAATTGGTTCCAAGTCACTCACGTACATAATTCCTTCATGAGGGTTCCCAAAGGTAGCTTGCAATGGGGTTAATGCTGTAATGGGACTCCCAAGTTCCTGCGAAGCTGTTCCCCCAACTGTTTCTGGAATATTATCAAGGTTTATTGGATTTGTCTCTGCTCCTTTCCCTTTTTCTGTTTGTGTTTCCTTGGTTTGGGAATTTTCTGTATTCTGAGGAGGAATCTCAGAATCTTTCAATTTACCTTTATCACTTGCATCATATTGAGTAATGGTTTCAAAACCGGGAGGAATGATTTCTTGCTCTTTCTCTGAGGTTGACACTTCACCCTGCAAAATCTTTGGCAGACACTGTCTTCTATTTCTTTGAAAGGATGCAAACCCCATCTGTGCATCAGGTGACAAGGTTTGCACTCTGCTCTGAATTTCCTCATATGACTTAGCATTTCTGAAAATATCATCATAAAATGAATCTTCATGTTCAAATGCTTTCAACCCACACTCTGTAACATGGCGATTGATAATTTGAAATGGATCATGTTTCCTGTGTTCTATATCCACTAATTTTACTTCACTCAATGATTCCGCTTCTGACTTAGAATGACCAAAGTTTAATAAAGAAAATTTCCCTAGATAAACGGGAAAAGACGGCCATGACTTCTTCTGTTGAGCTTTTAGTTCTAGTCCAATACCACCATTTACCAACTGATGAGCCACTTCTCTGCAAATTAACCTATCTGGGAGTATCTTTGGGAGTGCATGTGGTGGAATAGAACATTCATAAACCCTAACATATGAGAAATTTTCTTCAATGAACCAATCAACTACTCTTTTGAGGTTTTCTATTATGGTATTGGAAATGCGGGGAGGTTTGCATCCGAAGAACATTATGTGTAGAGGAATAATGACATAATGACATACCTCATAAAAATTATCTTTGGCATTTTCTTCCCATATAACTGAATGGTACTTATGGACAGGCTCTGTACAAGAATCATTCCAACTCCAATTCATTAATGGGAATGGAGTCCTAAAGCAAATAGCATCCATTATATAAGATGACATATAAAAGGCCACTGGCTGTCCCTTTGCCCTAGCTGTTTTGTAGTTTATAACTTCTGAGGCAATGTTATCTGATAATATTTTATGCCAATTGAAACTACACCCCTTTGAGACTTCTTCTAAGAATTGTGTCCAGTCTGCATTAAAATGAAAAGGATCTTTTCTTCCAAAGAGTCTACATAACATCATTCCTAAATATACCATGTATTCATTTAGGGAAGCTGTGGCATAAATTCCATGTTCATTAGCTCTAAAATTGTTCTCATCTCTTGCCCATCCTTTAATCATATCAGGGTATGTTTGGCCACCTTCTACACATTCTTTTTGTTGGAAAGCAGCTACAAACTCTTTATTAAAATTGTGCCTAAAATTTGGAGATAGCTTATACATTATTTGTATGTGTTCGGGCCTGAATGAGCCGATAACAGCTCCTTGCTTGTTTAGGATACTCCTTGTCGGAACATCCACCTTATCCAGTGCCCAGGAAATCATATATGTATATGAAACCAGTCTCGGGCGTGCAACAACTTTATGGAGACCAGTCTCGGCGATATCTCGGAGATGATTTTCCCCACCATCATCCGAATATGAAAGCTCATCTTCCATTTTCTTTGCAATTGCATCCCATGATTTAACATTGTGTACTACTCCAGCTGCAGTAGTGTCTGAAATGATATCGCCTTCCGGTTGTTCTTCGGTTTTCTTTGAATCCTTTTTGGGCGCCATGACTGTATATTCACCAGCTCTGTATTCAGTACCTCAGCAGCAAGATTCCAAAGCGAAAAGAACTGCAAATGGTGGAGTAGCCCAAAAGAAGAGGAAAAACTTTTGTGTTTACTGGAATACCTGTAGCAGAGCAGAATTCAGCTTCGAAATAATGTAAACGTTTCAAAAATTATTTCGAATATATCGTAAAATCCTTGAGATTTGTTCATCTGTCATGAAATAAATGCAAAATATATTCCCGATAATATGCGTTTAATGTTTGTACCTGAGTTCTTCTGGTGTTTTCAAATATGATAGAAACTTACCAAATTGAATAATTTCGCATTAATGATCATTTATTAAAAGTTTAAAACCTTAAACTTTGTTTCAAAGAGTGTTTAATTAACGTTAATTTTGATTTGAAATGAAAACTCTTTCATCGGGGTTTCAGAACTTTCGATGTCAAGGAAATAAATCACCGTAAAACCCCGATCGCCGAAATCGCGATGTATTATTTAGTCAAAACCCTATTATTATCTTAATTAATCCAGATTACCTTTTCGAGGTTTCGTTAATCAAGAGCTCGGAAATCGGGAAATCGGGAATCGGGGAATTGGAAAATTCAATGATATGAAAATTGTTGTTCGCAAAATCGCAAATCGCGATTTCCCGATATGATTAATTGCTCTTAATTATGTTTAACAGTAGTTAGATTAATTGCAAACCTCTTTTAAGAATAAAATGAAATCGAGGATTGGGAAATCGGGGAATGCGATGACAATTTTCTTTGTTCTCACAAACTCGCGAATCGCGATTTCCCGATAAGATTAACTTAAAGTTTTAGAACCCTTTTTAAATGTGAATTAAGTAAATGATGGATTAATCAAGGATTAATGTATCGGGAAATCTGGGATCGGGGTTTCGCTATTTGATTTGTATTGAAAATTGTTATTTCAAAACTGCGAATCCCGATATCCCGATATGAATTTAACACTTCTTTAAGTTTTATCATTACTGTTCATTTAAGATATTATTTGAAAGAGTGTTTGGAACATACGTTTGTTTAAATTTTAACCATTCTTTTTCCAAAAAATGAATCACAAAGGCATTTCGAATTCATCGGAGATGAAAAGTTTCGTTTTAAAAAATTTATATAATGCAAAGACTCAAAGATACCAATATTTTTTATCCTTAAGGTAAAAAATCAAGTTCTGTTTTAACACCTATTCCATTGAAAAGAGGACATATTAGAGTACTATAGGCCAAAATTTCAAACTCATAAGGGCCGAAATTTCAGAATTGCATCATAAGGAAGGTTGGCCAGGAGGAAAGACTCCAAATTTAGGGTTCGAAAGGTACATAACTTACATGTGGCAAAACTTTTTATTGGAAGATCTATTTCTACTGATTCAAAAATTGTAATAAATATAGAATAGAGGAGTATCTTTATTATTAGTATTATGGGTCCAAAAAATATGTCAAGGCCCATTAAACCTCCAGAAGTCTCGTCTATGACTCAAGAAGAAAATGAGGACTTACATAACATCTTGTCCAAATTGGAGGAACAACTTGATGATTTGAGTGACAAGTCTAATAATTGGGTAAAATCAAAAAGACAAATTCAAGAAATGGAAAGGAAGATGGATGAAATGGAAAATAAGATGGAAGAAAATAAGAATGACATTAAATAAGAAATACAAAATCCCATGAAGGAAATGTAAAATTCCATGTCTTCCATGATCTTTCAAGCTCTAGATGAGAGACTCCATAAAGGAGATATCAAAATGCAAGGAACTCATGAAAATAACGGTAGTATTCATGGTGAAAAAATTGCCAATAATAAACCACTTTCAACTAGTGAATCTATCTAATAGTGGAGTTAATTATGGTGGGGTTCCTAAATTCAACTTTCCCAAGATTGAATTAAATAATTTTTATAGAACAATGGTCTTTACCTAGGTGAACCAAATGGATCAATATATGAACTACATAATATTATGGATGATAAGAAAATGATTCACATAGCAACTTTGAACTTTGAGATAAAACCATATCAATGGTATCAATGGATAGTGAAAATGCAACCCCCTCTTTATCATTATACTTGGGGTTTATTTACAAGAGACTCCAAAGTACAATGTGGGAAAGTGTGGGAACATGACTACTTCAGTAAATTGACAAGAATCAAACACTTATGTGATATTGAAGATTATAATTCGTGATTTTAGGTATTGGCCACAACGGTGGATGACATAAGTGATCAACAATTGTTGGAATCTTACATGGGTGGATTAAAACAAGACATCAAACATGGGATTTTCTTAAGACATCCTACAAATATTATGGAGGCCATGCAAAATGCTCGTCATATTCAAGCCAAGAATAAGGCTACACACAAGTCTACTAGTGGAGCATACATAGGAAGAAAATATCGTTTTGAGGCCCATAAGAAAATCGTACCTCAACCAACAAGGTTGACACCTCAACAAATGGATGAAAGAAGAGAAAAGGGACTATGTTTCAATTGTGACAACAAGTACAGTAAGGAGCATAAATGCAGTGATAAGAATGTGTTCTACATAGACAATGAAGAGGAAGAAGATCAAGAATTGGAACCATCACAAGATCTAGAGCTATAAGAGACTACTCTAGCAATATCTTGTCATGCATTGACCGACATATGTACTCCACAAACCCTCAAGATAGAAGGATATATCAAAAAGAAAAAGGTAATTGTATTGATTGATTATGGTAGTACCCATAACTTCATCAATTTCAAACTAGAAAAAGATCTCAATTGCTTTGTATATCCAACACCAGAGTTCTAAGTAATGATTGCAGATGGAGCTACCATAAATTGTTCCGGGGAGTGCCATAATATTAAGCTCAATATGGGGGAGCATTTATTGGATAGTCCCCTGATTTCCATCCAAATGGGTGGTTTTCATGTTGCACTAGGGGTCCAATGGTTACAATCATTGGGAACAATGGCCTTTAATTTTCAAGATCTTTTTAGGAGATTTTCCTCAGAAGGAAAGGAAATTGAGCTTAGATGTATCCAAGGGAAACCCTATAAAGTGATAAACTCTAACAGCATGAAAACATTACTCAAAAAGGGACACCATGGTGTAATTACACAATTGAGATCAATAGATTTTCAAACATCTATATCCTGTGCTCCAAGGGATCTCCAAAAAGTTACAAACAATCATTCCAAGTTATTTAGAGAGATACCTAAGGGTCTTTCACCTGCTCAAGATCATGACCATGATATTCATCTGTGACCAGGAAGTGTAAATCCAATATTCCATGTTTCTTGCTTAATGAATATAATCATTGACAAGATCCAAGTGCAAACTATTAAGAAGATGTGAAATCGAGCAATTACTGAGTACCCAATCAAATGTAAGAACCTACTAGTAGAAGACGTGACATGGGAAGATGATGTCTTCATGCAGACACAATCGTGGTTGTCAAGTGTTGAGGACAACACTTGTTTGAAGGGGAGGGGCATTTTAAGCCCTAGAAAAATCCCCATACAAAGCCCCCATGTTAGGTATAAATCCTCTTATTGAATTATTACATTTCTTGTGTTATATTTACATGCAAACTTTGAACCCCTTCATCACACCCTTTCATTATATTTGTACCCTTTTTCATCTTATCTCATCTCATGTTGTATTATGAAGTTGATTTATTGTAAAATGAGGTTTCTCTCTTGAAGTCGACTATAACTCAATGACTCTTTATTATTTTTAAGGCATTTGATCATAACACATTACAAGCAGAGTGGCCATTCCATTTCTAAATTGGGGTCATACTGGAGATTATGAGAAGTATCATAGAGGTTAAGACCTTTTCAAGTCATGACCTAAAAAGGCTCGCAAACAAAATCGGAAACATGCTTTACTCTCGATGTATGAAGCAGATGAAATCATACCAATGAAAACAAAAGTAGAGTTTGGGTGCCATTTCCAAATTGGGGGCCATAATAGTGATTATGATAAATATTGAGAAAGTTGCAATCATTTTAAAATTGTTGCCTCAAAACCCTTGCCACAAAAAGGAGATCCATTGAATGTAAGCTTCTTTGGTTTTTGTTTTAAAACACTAGCTCTCGTACTTGCAATGGGATATTGTATTTAACACGGATATATCAAGCCCAATCATTGAAGCATATCCAATTTTATATAAAAATCATGTGGAAGAAGCCCCTCCAGTGCATGCTATGGAGTATGAAGAACATAACAAGAAGTGGTTACTTGAAGTTGAAGAAATTTACAAGGCGCACCAACATTATTCAAACCTACACAACCATTGTTTCTAAATAGTCAAGTACAAAAACTACATGAAGAATGTCTCCTCCTTTTTGATAATCGTGAGACATTGCATGCAAAGTCGACTTGAATAGAGGAATGTTATATGGATGCAATATTCCCACCTCCACTTGAGTCCACCATAGAGGATTCAATGTATGTTATAGTTCCTATGGAGGAAGAGAAGGCTTTAGTTGTGCCTTCAATAGTTTTCACCAAGGTTATTACAGTTCATATGGAGGAAATTATGAGCAAGTTGTGACTAACACTTTTAATGTGAGTCTTCTCTAGTGGCCATGTTCTTTACAAATCCATAATCAATCTTTTATAACTATGTGGATGATTTTTTTGTGATGGATGGTGCTAGTCTCCAGGTGAAATGGTATTGGGATCCATATGACCATGGTGAGCATATTTAGTGAAGCACTCAACCATTCATCATTTTCACATGTTAGTAGTTGGAATTGGTGTGAGCACTTGTACATGGGACCCTGTGTTATGGATGAACTTCATAGCCTAATTTATTATAAGCATTAAGGTTAGCACCCATATATGGGACCCTACCTTATGGATGTATATCCTAATAAGTGTTGAGGGTAACACTTTTCTAAGGGGGTGGAATAGTGGGATACTCGTAGTGATGTAATATGGGCCTAAGGTCCCACTAGAGTCAACAATAAGATGTGTATGTAATGTGGACTAGGTCCAATATGTTGGTCATTATTAAATAAGACCCACTAGGTAGTTAGCATTTAATAAATCTAGTATGGCCTATTCATTAATGTAGAGGCCAATAGTGATTAAGGTTTACTAGGTCGCTTATGAACATGGATGGAGTCAACCTTGTGGGAGATGTCAAGTAATTATCATTATATTGAGGCATTTTTTTATCTAGGTGGACATCGATGGTCGCCGACTTATTCCATCGGATCAACATATAGTTTCCATTTTGGCAGTTTTTCTACATTTTTTGGGTCCCAAACATTTGGGGCCATTTTGAGGCCCTAAACGACATTTTTTTGACGTGGCATTGCCTAATATATTTCTATTGGCATGTATTGGGTCGTTCATAATGTGTACTCCTCGACTAGACCATTCTAGCTTATCCAGGAGGATCTCCACATGGAAAATTCCTACTTTGCACACCATGGGATAAAACATTAAATTTTTTTATGATATGTGACAAAGTTTAAAATAAATAATTAATGCTCATGAATGATTCAATTAAATTGTAAAAATGATTAATACTTGGAATGAGTATGAGAAACTCACGTATTAATCATCCAAATTGGAAAAAGGAGGAATACTTGGAGTGAGTGGAAATCTCACGAGGGAAATTAGTTTTGTGTGAGAATCCAACTCACAAATTAGTTTCCTAATTTTAAGGGGGAATTAGTTTCCTAGTCTTAAGGAATAAGTTAAGAGTTTCATGAGTTGGTTTGGACTCTTCCTCACTCTATTACAAGTGGTTTCATAGTCTCAAGGAGGAAGTTAAGGGTCTCATGAGTTGGGGATCTTGTCTCCTTGGATTATGGAGACTAAGGAAACTATTTAAACTCTTTATTGGGAGAGATTTTAGAGGCCATATGTGGAGGCTCTTTTGAGAGATCTTTGAGGAGAGAATCAAACAATCATGCTTGTCGTTTGTAAGCCCATTTATTGGGAGATTTGAACCCCCTTCATTGGGGAGAATGTAATCCTTCTGGTGTTTGAAGAAATGTCACTTATGTGAGAGCCTTGGAGCATCTGCCACATTTTTTGAGAAGATTTTGTCCCTTTCAAAGGAAGGATAATCAAGCAATTCGTATTCCAAGCAGATTCAGAGACTTAGCCAGGATGACTTGGTGAAATTCGTTAACAACTCAGTGATCTCTTGCCTCATGTGTTGATATTTTGTCTCATGTTTACTTATACTTGTTTTTATTTCCATAATTATGATTATTAAATGCATTAAGTAAAGGATCATGGGACTAACAACACATTCACCAAGTTATATTCAATTTGGATTCAAGCCTTCATAAATACATCTTTTCACCTTCAATGCAATCAATTTCAATAGATCCAAGTTTTAAATATCACCTTTATTAAGTTGCATAGAACCAAAACAAGATTTGTATCAGTGTCACCTCAGTTTCGCGAGTTCATTTCACTCGGTATTTTCTTTTATAGTATCTACATATTTCAGTCTTTAATGCAAATTGAGTATTGTTGTATCTCTGTGTTTTTATCTTATTTTTGTGTTTCATTTCGTTCCCTCATAAATCTGGATCATTGGTATCAGAGCGATCTTCTCTTTATCGGTTTCTTTGTGCATGTCCCCAACAAGGTCAAGGTATCAAGCATTGGGACTCAAGTTGGTCGAATGTTTGGAAGACCGTCCTCATCGACCATGGTGGAGGAATAGAGAGACGAGGGAGTAGGAGATCATATTAAGTTGTTTGGACCGCAATGATCACCCATGGTGGAGGAATAGAGAGACGAGGGAGTAGGAGATCCTATTAAGTTATTTCTCGTGGAATTCCTTACGAAACAAACGAATGAGATGATGGATAAGTTTTATGAAATCCTTCAACAGTTTTCGACAACAACACAGGCATGTTCGTCAAGCAGCCACTTCAGAGGTGTCGTCCCCTTTGAGGTACGAGTTAATTTTGATATTCCCACATTTGAAGGTTAGATAGATGTGGATGCTATATAAAAATGGTTAAATCTACTAGAAGGTTATTTCCCTATCCATAATGTTTCCAATAGGGAAAAGATCACCTTTATGCTCCTTAAGGCGGTCCCCCATGTCAAATATTGGTGGGAGACTTACTGTGAGCAAAAATCCAAGGATGATTCTGGAATATTTGGGCTCGATCCCACTTGGGAATCTTTTATGGATTCCATCAAGGAACAATATTACCCTGTTGGAAACTATGAAGATTAGTACATGAGATGGACCACACTCCGTTAGGAGAGGGAACAAACGATGTCAGAGTTCAAAAATACCTTCCATGCCTTGCGCACCAAGCTGGGTATCAGATACATTGAACAACATATGGTTATAAAATATCGTGGTACCCTACACATGTACATCCAAACAGAAATGGAGTTTATGTACATCTCTTCACTCGGAGTAGCTTATCGATATGTTGTCAAAATCAAGCAAAGAATTTAAGCAGAGGAATAACTGGGAGTTTGGATCTACGAATGTATCACTGCAGAAATCATTCAAAGGCAACCCTAACACACATAACAAAGGACAAAGAAAGGGTGGACAAACACAGGGAAACCATTCTAAGTCACGAACAAAGAAAGGTAATGGTAAGACAAAGAAAGACACTGGGAAGTGGTGTGAATTCCATAAAATCCCTTGGCACAACATGGATGAATGTTACTCGAATCAGTCATTGGTGGTTGAGATGAAAGCCTCATAGTCAGATATGTTGGTTGTGGAGCATGATTATCTTCCTAATTCATATCCAAGTCAAAGAAACTACAGGATACACAATTCATGGACCCTGCCGATTTTTTTTTTTGTTTGCAATTCAAATATTGTAATTTTATAGCCAATTTGAATCGTTCATTATAAGGTCATAGATTTGATGGTAGAAGTTATGTTAGGGTTTTTTTCCCTAGAAGGAAACCCTCTTTTCTAAGGGAATTGTATTGAGGTTATGTATGTGAGTGAATATTGTATTCTGAGAGAGGAGATTGTGAGAGAAATAACATGAAGTTACATCGGGCGTATTGTGGGTTGTATTCCCTTCATTTTACTGGATAATAAAAAGGAAGAACCTGCAAATTTATCTGGTGGACATAGCCCACACTGGGTGAACCACGTATATTTGTGTCTCTATTCTATTGTGTATCTTCTGTGTTTTATTTCCACATTTGTTTTATTTTATTGCTCCACGATCCTATTTTTTTAACAAGATCCAGTCTCTGACTTTGATCCAGATCCAGACAAGGTGAAGAAGATCATTGATGCACAACCCAATGCCATAGTGTCTCAAAAAATATACATCCAAACAAACTAGAAGAGCCAGAGGAAGGTGAGTGCCTTTTTCACTCACAAATGTGGGTGAAGGGTGCTTTGCTACGTTTCATTGTTGATAGTAGAAGCCAAAAGAACCTCATCTTAACAAAGGTAGTGAAGTGGTTGTAGTTATCGAAAACACCACATCCATATCCATACAACATCGCATGGATAAGACAAGGATTATATCTTTGCATCAACCAAAAACGTCGCCTACCCTATGGCATCAAGCCCTTAAAGGATGAGGTATTTTGTGATGTTTCCCCACTTGAAGTTTGTGATGTTATTTTAGGCCAACCATATATGTGGAAACATCATCTTGTATATGAGTCTAGACCTTGTAGTGTCATTGTTACTGAGGAGACAATTGTACAGGATCCCAAAGGTAGCTCCACCTACCTCAATTTCTTTGATCTCAGCTAAGCAGTGTAGGAAGGTGTTGTGACGGGCACTACAACCCCCCATTTTCCTTCATTCCATTTGAAATTACCCTTTCAAGAAAATGGAGACCCTTCTTTTTGTGATTTGAGAGATCCCTCCATCGACCGTTCTCTTTACTTCAATCCTTTGTTGAGAAATCCTACTTAACTTAAGAAGAAACTCAAAAAAGAAAGAACTTAAAAAATCAATTTTTGAACAAGTATGGGAAAATTGTCCAAGTTATTTTTAACTCCTTCGATGTACATCGTAGGAGTTCCATATAACTCCTTCGATGTACATCGAAGGAGTTCCCTTCTTCACCTTCGATACATTTTCTTATCGCGTGAGTTTCCACTAACTCCTCCGATGGAATCAGAGGAGTTGGTTCCAAATCCTTTGATTCCCATCGGAGGAGTTCCGTTTGTTATCATTCTGTAAATTGCTTGGGCCGAGGAAGAAAATCACAGAGGTAAACTTCAAACCAAATTTAGGCTTGGAATATGGCCTTTCCAAACCGGAAAGGGCTCTCTCACTGTGTATTAGGCTCAATGGCCATATATGAAATGGAAATAAGGTTTTAAGATGTGTTTGATGGCAGAGGTGAAAAATAATCCATTGGGCATGGAGTCAAATTTACTGCAAAGGGAACTATCAGTGACTGGTAGTAGAGCTATCAAGGAAACAGAGGCAATGTAGATGATGTTTTATCAGTTAATAAGATTGTAGTAGCATGGTGGTAGAAAGGGGAATTCAATATCCCATTACACTAAGAGCATCTAACCGAGGACGAATTCTTAATGTAACTTTAGAGGAAATTTATGGAACATTTAATTGCTATGAATCAGAGCATCAAACAGGGACAAATTCCGATCATGTACTTTCCAATCAAAAATTGAAGAACACACATTTAAATGAAAACTAAGTTAAGAGTTACATACACATAGAAAGGGACACACTTCAGAAACACCATCACAAGAATCTCTGGTAAGAGTAACTCTGGACTTCTGACTGATATTCCATTATAATTTAGAAAGATTACAAAATGCTCAAAATAAATCTCCTCTATGCTTCTGCCAACCCCCTTTAGTCAATCAGAATTACAAATATATATAGAAAATACTCTTCCCCAAGATGAGGAGGTCGAGCTCAACTACTTCCCAAAGTTGGATCTGGTTACAAAATTACAGCAACACGTTTAGAACTACCTGCTAGGAAATAGGAACCGATTTTCTAGAAAATAGGGGTCAAAGATAAAATCATATCTTTTGAATCATGATATTTGTTACAAAGCTGAGAGAGGTTTTTGTATATGAACCTATTCTTTAGAAAAACCTCTTCAAGTTTTTGAAATTGCCTCTCATGAGTCTCGGTATCTACGCCTAAAGATAATGACTAAAACAAGAAATCATTAAATGTTTAAATTTGAAAACATAGTATATAAAGATCCATTCAAATCTTCCAAACCATAACACCTGTGAAGAAAATGAGAGATATTTTTGTGAATGGGATCGTGCTTGACAAAATCCTCTTTCAGTTTTCAAATATTCCTTTCCATTTGGTCACAAACTGAGTTTGAAGTTGACTAAAAAAACAACAATTTTTATAACTTGCGGAGCGAGGTTACTTTTGACATTTTCTTCTATTGCTTGATTTTGATTGATGTTTGAAGGTCAATGATTGATATATTAACCCTTGATATGATGAGAAGCATCCCTAGGACCACTTCATTACACTTTCAAACACCATTTTCTTCAAAATCCTAATATATGTCAAACCTTTTATTTTGCCAAAAATAACCTTGATCCTACATATGAGCCCAAGAGTGTAATATTCCTGTAAAAACCACTTTTTAGCCAAATTTATAAAAAGTTAAATGTGCTAACACCCTCTAATTCTACTGATGTTCATCGTAGAACTTTCTCTTAAGTTCTTTGACCTTAGTTTCTCCACCAACCCCACATTTAATACAAAAAAACTCGTCGACCTATATATACATGAACAACCCACACTTTTCATTGTTCTGCTAGAAGGTTAAGGTGAGAAGAGTTTTCTTGGGAATGAGAGCGCACCAAGTCATCAAATTTAGACTTGCACCCTATCAACATCCTCCATGTGGTGCTATATTTCTAGGTATGTACAGGGGTCCTTCTTTTCCTTGCTAGGGTTAGGGTTTCGTTCTTGATTAGTTTGAAACTTCATTTCCTTGTCTTTCCACACCACACCTTGATTTATTCCATTGTCATATCCTTATCTCACCCTAAAAATAGTGTTTACCAAACATTGTCCACATTATTGACTACGTCGTAACAACCCTTTCTCGGTCCTCTTTCCCTGCGCAGCATTCGAAACATTAATTCCCCCTTTTTTTAGTTGACTGTAAAGACTACGGGAAATTCGGTAATGCACCAATCTTGTTATCTCTGCCAAAGAGGCATCGTAGTTGTTTTCCAAATTCAGTTGAATCCCTAAGTGCAAACTAGACCATGTCCAATTCCAAATCTTTCTATCGGGAATGTTCTAAGTAAATCCTTCAATCGTAATGGAGGAGTTCTTGTCAACTCCTCCGATGAGATCGGAGAAGTTCTTGTTAACTTCTCCAACCATTCATCCCTCACTCATACCACTTGATAGTAACTCTCCGATCATATCAGAGGAGTTCCCGCTAACTCCTCTGATATGATTGGAGGAGTTCCAAGTAACTATGTCGATTTCCATTACACTTCGGAAACACAATTAACAACTCCTCTGGTATGTTATCAGAGTAGTTAGAGTTAAATCCTCTAATATGCATAGGAGGAGTTGTTCTTAAATCTGTCAATGAGAGCTAACTTAAACAACTTTTTCACGTTCCTCAGAGGCTTTAGCACAAACTACTCTGATTTGCATCGGAGGAGTTAGTTTTTAAACCTCCTGTTGTTCCAGAGTCTGCACTTAAGGCTATAAAGTATTGAGTCTAGGCATCCAAAAAGAGGGTGAAAGATATAAAGGAAGAAAAGAATTGGGAAAAGAAGCTAAGGCTAATTTCTGAGTTGTCTCGGTCTAGCTTCCAATTGTTCCTGAATGTTTATGTCCCGTTGAATGGCTACCCATGAACATTCGAGTTCGGCCCGAGTAGTAGCAGTTTTCAGAATGGTATCGAAAAGGTTTAAAGCAAGGTTGGTTTGATCTGAGAGACCGGGTTCTATGTTGGGCTATCTTGCCACAGGTAAATTCATAAAGGAACAAAGTTTTTTATAAAGTGTTGGTTGTTGTTTCACCTTTAGATTATACGAGAAAGAATCCCAAAATCGAATTAATAGTATAATGAAATCAAAGGTCGTTTTCCGTAACTAAGTTAAATTTTAAAACCATGCATGAAGCGAGAGATAACATAGAGTTGTTGAACAATGTGAGGCATCAATCAGGGAAGAATCTCACCTTGGAAAGCAACCCGAGCTGCCCCAGCTTCTCTTTCTCTCAAGCAGATATCCTTTAACGCTTATTCTATCATATGAAAATGATTATGTATGGTTTCTACTTTGGCAAGTAGATCCTATTGAGCTACTTCTACCTTTTGTATTTTTGTGGCTTGGGATTGGAATATCATTATGTCTATGACCTGGTTTTCAGAAGAAATTAATTTAGATTGCAACAGTTTTATTTTCTCCTCCTGTTGACTTACCTGCATTTGGCCTATTTGTGCCAACTAAAGCATCTGCTCAAGATCGGATTTAAGTCTCTCGATATCCTATTGATCAGTTACTCTGTCTTTCTCGAAACCTTTATTTGCCTCATCCCCGGCATTCACCTCTATCGTTGCTACCCGAGCCTCCAATTTGTTGATCAAGAGGTTCTTTTGTTTCAACCGTGCCTTCAAAGTTCCAACTAATTATTGGTTGGTTGTTGCATAAGCCCCCAATGTTCCCGCTACCTCATCAGCGAAATCTTCCTCCTCCAAGGCTTCTCCATCTGTTAGAATTTTGTATGTTTTAGCTATTGCGCCTGCTCTTTGGTATGTTACTTTCTTCACCACGACCTTCCTTTTCTTATTGAATTCACTAGGAGGCAACTCTTCTACAGAGATAGGTGTCAGTTCCTCTTTGAATATCCACTCTGTATCGAGGTTCCCCTTTGTGAATTGTAAGGGAGTGACAGATGCAATGGGGCTGTCGATTTCCTTGGTAACTATCTCTAGGTTTCCTTCTTCTTGGTTGGGGATCTCTTCTTCCTGATTCGAGATCTCAGTTTCCTCTGTCTTGTCCTGAGTCTCTTGTTTGCTAGGGTTCGCGCCCATTGAAATTTTATCTTCTTCTTGATGTGTACCCAGAGGTTGTGAGTTTCTACCCTGTAAAACTTTAGGGATGCAACTTCTCCTGTGCTCTTGGAATTTATAAAATTCGACCATATCACTGGGCAACAGAGCTTGAACTCGACTTAAGACTTCAGAGTAGGACCTCGCACCTTGGAAGATTTCATCATGAGGTGACTCTTCGTGTTTGTATCTCTTCATCCCACAGCTCGCCATGTGATTAATCACAACCTTATTAGGGTCGTGTTTCTTAAACTCAATGTCTACCAATTTCATTTCCTCCAAGGTTGTAGCCTCCGCTTTGGCATGGACGAAATTTAATAAAGAATATGTACCAATGTGAATGGGGAAGGGTGCCATACCTTCTTCTATACTCCTTTAAGCTCCTTTCTTATCCCATCGAGCACAGTTTGCCTGGCGATCTTGTGACATACTAGCTTGTATGGTAAGAATAGTGGCATAGCATATGGGGGAATAGTAGTGCCAAAAACCCTAATATATGAAAACTCTGCTTCTATATACCAATCTGCCACACTGCTCAGGTTGGCTGTGATGTTATCTGAAATCCTGGGAGGTGGATGGCCGAAGATGGAGACATGCATTGGTACCATTACCCAGTTGAAAATCTCGTAGACGAATTCTTTGTCTTTATCTTCCCAAAGTTTTCAGTGGTAGACATGAATAAGATTTGCATTAGTTGGAGTCCAACTCCAGCTCATTAATGGGAAAGGTGTCATGAATAAAATAAAGTCCATGATGTAAGAAGACATAAAGAATGAAGATCCTTTCCCACTCTTCTTTTGTGCTCGATATTCTATAATTCGATTGGTCAGACTATCTAACAACAATTTGGCCTAGTCGAAAGAAAATCCCTCAGCTACTGTATGAATAAGCGGTACCCATGGGAGAAAAAAGTGAGTGGTGTCCTTCCTGTACAGTATACATGCAATCATCACTATATACATGAATCGTGGCACTAAATATGAGATTGAATAAATTCCATGAGTATCGGCCCTAAATTTCGCGGGGTGTGAAACCCAGTCTTTGATCAAATCAGATCAGACTTTCCCAAACTGCTTGCATTCCTTCTTTTTGAAACCCTCTAAAAATTTGGGATTGTGAGTAAGGTTTGGTGTGGGAGACAATTTTACATTGCCTGTAAATGCTTTGGTCTGAATGTCCCAATTTCCACCTTCTGCTCGTTGAATATTTTCCTAGTCGAGATGTCTACATGGTCCAGCGCCCATCTGATCATATCATAATAGGGAAAAATCCGTGGCCTTGCTGCTATCTTGTGCATCTCTGACTAAGTGACGATTTTGTATTTGGTGGACAAGTCTTCTTTCTCGTTATCGCTGGAATCATCTGGACAATTTATCAACTTGGATTGTAGAATGTTGGAGACATACGTCCATGTTTTGATAGTATTGATACTTCTAGGCGAGGTATCAGAAATAATATCTGAACCTTAACCTAGACTCTCGGCATCTTCCTTGTACATTTTTCATGGAGCCATGATATAGAACCTTGCAATTAGATCCCCTGTCACAGAAAATGAAAACACAGACAGAGGTTATCTTGGTGAACTAGCTCTACGCAAATTAGAAAGAAACCTAAGATAATGACTGAAACCTTTTCTCTTTGAGCACTTAAGTTTGTGTGATTCCTTGCTGACAGAATGTTTAAATCATTTAATAGAAAGATTTAGAAATAAAACGAGATCTTACTATCAATCACCTCACTAAATTTCTAATAAATGCCATAATTGTTTGATAATTCACGATTTGGGAGGATCGCGACAATGTTTAATTCTTGGTCTGTGGGTTGTACGGGTTGAAGGTTGTTTAAGGTGTTAATTAATCCAATTCAACCTTTTAATTAAGTGCATTTAGTCCTTAATCCCCTTTTCGACATTCGCAGTATCGAATGATTTTACTCCTAGTGTTTGAACCACGAACCCCAAATTCGTGATAGTGCGATTTGGTTGATTAACTGTGATTTGACTTAAGCTTTTAATTAACCACGATTAATTAATGAATATCGCAACTTCAGGGATCGAAGTTACAAACGTTTTGTTTTTGAGGTAACAAACGTCGAGTCGCGAAATTGCGATAAATATTAACTATGGATTAAATGTCATTATTCTTGTTATTAACCAGATTGACTTAAAACAATTTCGCAACTTCGCATGTCGGAGGTTCGAAGAGCGTTCGACGTGTAACTCCCAAAATGAGAGAGCACGAGGTAATAAAAGGTGATAATCCATGCTTAGTGATTCAATAATGGTGATTAAAACTAAACCAACTATCACCATTTCGCGTGTCGGGATATTGGGGCTTTGGTAGGTATAATCGTGATATACACGAAATCCCGAAATCTGACTTTTTAGGCTTAAGTGTGTCGTTTCACTACTTAGAAAATAGGTGGCACCAACCTTTGATAACTAGAGTATTCAAAAAAAACAAGTGTTCCAACTAGGGATCTCGTCTCCTTGCGAGATGAGAAGAACAATAGACCAAGCGCCTTTATTGGGTAAATGGAGTCATTAGTTTGTTTCTGTGAAACATGTCCAGAAAGAGGATACAGATGGAGAAAGGGGGTTTCATCCTTACTTCTGAAAGATTTCAAACTTAGTCACTCTCTTATCTCAATATTAGTCCTCCTGCTCCTCTAATACTGAATTTGGGTCTGCTCAAGATGATCAAAACAACCTTGCGGATTTGAACAGGTTCTGTTGATTTTGCTTGCATCAAGGTGAAGTAACTTCAATGTTTTTAATCAGGGAATCCTACACGCACCTGGGATGTAGATCAGGTTTCAAAGAAAACTAATTACCATAGTATGGTACAATTCATGTGTAACAGCCTTACAGATATTTTAGACATTGCTTCACTACTAGTGAGCCTGTTCAGTACACCGGTGAAGTTGTATGATTCTTTTTATTGAATTTCCTTTCACCACTTCAAGCTGTAACTTTGAATTTAAATGCTAAGATGAGGGAAATCATTTTATGAATTTCTTTTCATCATCTCTTTTCAGACTAGATGGGGGCAATCAATTTTTTGAATTTCCTTTCACCATCTGTCTTATATTTTCCTTTGTCATGAAGTGGGGGCAATCAATTAGTAGAAGGTATACCAGGGGTAATATCTGTGTATAATTTTGCATCTGAGGTTTGTTAACTCACTTTGATCACTCTAGATTAGTTTTCCTTTGACCTTCTAAACATCTTAGTTGGTAGGAAAGCTTTAGGGGAGAGTTTATTTCCAGGGGCCTTCTTTTGAGCAAGACTAATCGTCAAGACCTATTGAAAAAACCAAGGGAGTTAGGATTAGCCTAAGCATATCTTAGTTCAGTGAGAGCTGAGGGTCCGCAAGAACTTGCTTCCTTTTTTGTTAGCGTTCGGAAAAATCATTTGTCGGCTTTCAGAGCTAAAGTGCAACCTCTTTCTCTCTGTGAAAACCATGGGAAGATATTAGGATTCAAGGGGAAAGAATCAAAGATTCAGGACAGAGCGGAAAATAAGGTTTCGGATTTCATAAGCACATGCATTATAGCACAATCCTAACTCCTGGAACTTTTTTCTTATTTAGGATGCTTCACTTCTTCTATTTTATTTTGATTATTTTTATCTTATTCAGGGGAACTTTTTAGAATCCACAGTAAAAAATTATTCTTTTGATAATCCATTGAGTGAAAAAGTTCATACTCATGAGACCGTTATTGCACCTACGTGACCTTCATTTGCAATCTAGGTATTTAGGGAATTCGTACCTTTGCCTTACCATTTTGTTCTCATCTTAGTAAATTATCTTTTATCACCTGTTTCAGGTGAATCGGTTTCCCAATACATGACCGTCTGTTTTCCTCTTTATGATGTTTGGGCTGTAAACCAGAATCTTGTAAGAAAGCAACACAAAGAGTGTCAGGATTTTAAAATTTATGGAATTCAATGTATTGAAAATTTCGTATCACTAACCTGTTTTATTTGTGATGAAAAAGAAAATAAAACTTACCGAAAATCTATAAAAACATAAACACAAACCCGTATATCCAGTGGAATTTTGGAAATAATTTATTGCATATAGTGCTTCAGATAACGCCCGTTGATAGGGGCGTTAAGGGTTTTACTGTCCAAATTTTCTAATAGAAACAAGTTCTTCCCTTCAGAAGCTGTGACTTTGAATGGGCCATACCAGATATGGTCAAATTTGCCATGTTTTGTCGAGTCTTCCCTTCTAGCATCCCATTTCAAAACTAAATCACCAGGGAGGAATTCCCTGTCTTTAGCCTTATGATCGAACATTGCTTTCATATCGTCTTGATACTTCTGAAGTCTTTCATCTACCTCCATTCTGTCTGCTGAACTTCGATCAACTGATTTATTCTTCTTATGATGTGATTTGGTTCTTCTTTTTCATCCTACCAAAGTTTCATCATGGGTAGGGCTAGATTTATGGGTAGCACTACGTTGGTCCCGTATACCATTTGAATAGGAAAAGTGCCAATAGATTTCTTGGTGCCTATTTGATTCGCCCACAAGGCATACTTCAAATGCACAAGCCCAGATTTTTTGTTTTCGTTCAACACTTTCTTAATTATGGTAATTAAGCTTTTGTTCGATGATTCGACGAGCCCATTGCCTTGGGGGTAGTATGTTGTAGAATGGCCTAGTATAGTATTGTATTGTTGGCAAAAGCTGACCATCGCCATAGATTTGAATGTCTGGGCATTGTCTGTAACTATTTTTCTGGGGCAATCGAATCTAGATAGTATGTTTTCTTCCAGAAAATCTATCACCATCGAATATGTCGCTCTTCTGGTTGGAATAGCTTCCACCCATTTGGTGAAATAATCGGTAGCCGTCAGGATCCATCTATGTTGAGCGTTGGAATGTGGGTAAATCTCGCCTATAAAATCCAACCCCCATTGTTGAAACGGGGCTTCCGTTTTAACCGAGACCAAAGGTAATGCTTGGAGTTTCTGCTTGCCTGCGAACAATTGGCAAGAGTTATAGGCTTTGAATTTAGTGTTGACATCTGAAAATAGTTTAGGCCAGTAATATCCTGCCCTCAGGATTTTATAAGTTGTTTCTCTCCACACGTCATGTCCTCTGCATACCCCTTCGTGAAATTTGTTTATGAATTTTTCGGTTTCTGACTCGACCAAACAAACCAGTAGAAATCCTAGAGGGTCTTTCCAATACAATTGGATTTCGAATATACAGTACTTTACCGCATGCAATTTCACTGTCCTGGCTTTAGATGGAGATAAATCACTCGAGTAGTT
Source organism: Picea engelmannii (assembly GCA_009831015.1). Classification (NCBI taxonomy): domain Eukaryota; kingdom Viridiplantae; phylum Streptophyta; class Pinopsida; order Pinales; family Pinaceae; genus Picea; species Picea engelmannii. Next base: position 142,657 of record ML794468.1, on the reverse strand, counting down.
CAGGGTCAAAAGGTACGATACTATGTCTTTATACCAACCCGATGAGACAAATTTCTCTTCGATTTTGATTGCAGCTATTTGTTCATCAATTTCATCTATGTCCACACATCCTTCGTATCCTTACAGGTTGTTTATTCCAACTGCTCTGAAATTTGATTCAGCTGAGAGCTTAGCCAAACCCTGTCCTTTTATGAGTTTCGTCGTTTTGAACTCTAGATCAAATTCTTGAATTTTAGCAAGCCACCAACCCCTCTTCCCGTCACTGTCCGGCTGCACCAATATATCGTTTACAGAGTTGGTGGGCACATATGCAATTACCTTGGAGTGTAACACGTAGGTTCTGAAGGCCCTTAGTGCCTTTACCATAGAGTATGCTTTCTTTTCCATTATGTCATATCTCAATTCAGCATCTCTACAGCTCTTATTGAAGAATTCTATTGGTTGCTCGAAACCGGCTTCGTTCTTCTGGAGGAGTACTGCCGCAATTGTTTGTTAAGAGGAAAATCAGAAAATTAGAAACTCTTTTAGGTAATCAGGGTTGGCCAGCACAGGTGCTTCGCCTATAACTTTCTTGATATGCAAAAATGACGCGTTGGCTTCTGCCGTCCATTTGACTTCGTTGTTCTTTTTCAGCATATCTGTGATCAATTTCACGATTTCAACAAAATTTGGGATAAATCTCCTCAAAAAAATTATTTTTCCTAAAAATGATTGGATTTCCTTTACATTTCTAGGAATATTTATGGTGTTTATAGCTTCAACCCTTTTAGGATTGATTTTAATTCCGTCTCGAGACACAATATGGCCCAATAGTTTACCTTCTTGCATCGCAAAGTGAGATTTCTTGGGGTTTAAGGACAAACCAAATTTTCAACATTTCTCGAATGTTTGCTTGAGATGTATCAGATGATCTTCATCAGATTTAGAAAAAATAGTCAGATCATCAAGGTAAATGACCACAAATTTATCTCTCTCGTCGACGAAAGCAATATCCATAGCACGCTGGAAGGTAGCACCTGCATTCATTAAACCAAAAGGCATTTTGTCATACATAAATGTGCCCCAAGGGGTAGTGAAGGTTGTTTTCTCTTTATCGTGCTCGTTGATAGTGATCTGATTATAACCGAAAAACCCATCAATCATTGACATTCTATTTGCCCCAAGCACCTTCTCCAAAACGTGATCTATTTTGGGAAGCGGATAATTGTCTTTGAGGGAGGATTTATTTAGATTTCTAAAATCTACACACAGTCTGATCTCTCCACTCTTCTTCCTAACCGGGACCAGGTTAGCTACCTAGTGAGAGTATCTCAGTGGCACAATTATTTTTGTGTCCAAAATCTTTTTAACTTCCTTTTCGACCATGGGCAAGAAAATGGGATTGGTTTGCCTGAGTTTCTGTCTGAAAGGTTTAACATCGGGCTTCAAAGGTATTTTGTATTCGATCATAGTGGTGTCATAAGTTCTTAGTTCATCGTAAGACCAAGTGAACACGTCTTTATACTGCTGGAGTAAATCTGCATACTTACCTTTCATCTCAGGGGGAAGATATTTTGATATCTTTACTATTCTAGGCTCCTCTTTGGTCCCTATATCACAATCTTCAACTTCTTCTGGTTGAGGTTGCAAAGTAGATTTTAGGGGCATGTCATTTTGGTCAAACAATCTTTCTAGAGGGATTAGTCCTTTCGGAATCTGGTTGTTTTTTAATAATAACATGCGATGATCCGCGATCTTTTCTTGGAAATCTTGAGGATCCTCCCCTTCTTGCATAATCCAAGTATGGTCGTTTTGGTTTTCTTGGTCAATGTGAGTTTCAGCGAAATCATCCACCATTTCAAGGAATTTTCTAATTTTTTCATCATCTTCGAAGACCTGCCAGTGTTGTATATTATTCGGTATGGAGGGTATGTGCCTCACCTCTATATGATACTTTAGTTTGAAAGCTGTAGGAGGTGCGAAAGTTGAGGATGCTTTGGCTAATGAATCAGCTTTTAGGTTTCCTGCACATGGAATGCAATGAACATTTATCAATGAGAAAAAAATTTCCATTAGATCCCAGGCACAATTTATGTAAGATCTTAATCTCGGGTGTTTGGCCTGGTACTGCCGATTTATCTGCTTCGCAATCAACTCTGCATATCCATAGACTTCCAAGTTCTTTATGTTCATATTCCTGGTAGCTTCTAGTCGCAAGACTAGGGCTTCATACTCACATACATTATTTGTGTAGTATATGTCCCACTGTAGTCTGTAAGAAAAAGGGATAACAAATTCATTTTCAGGTGCTACAAAAAGTACTCGTGCACCTGCTCCTTCACATGACGAAATGCCATCAAAAAACATTTTCCAAATCCCAGTGTTATACACATTTTCATCTATCTTTTTTGATTTATTTTCCTCTATAAAATTTTCTTATATACAATTATTTACACCATCATCAAAAGATAAAATACAATTTCCTAGGTCTTGATCGACGACATAAACAGGATAATTAATAGGATTTTGTGGATCACTTACTGTATATGCTAACCGTGTCTCTCTGTATAACCGAGTGAATTGTTCACCAAAAACATGAATCGTGGCGTAGGTCATGTCTAGTTGAAGAGACACCCCAAGCTTGGCTCCCCAAGACCTAGATAAGAGCAAACCATACTTCAGAGGTATATCAGCGATAACTACATCCATTAGAACATTTTTTACTGGAACTTGTGAAAGAGTTACCACTAGATATTTGATCATGCCCATACACTTAACTCTCCTTGAATAAAAAGAATACAGGTCTCTGTATGGCCTGGTGATTTTGAGGCCTGGTCTGTCCATAATAGACTTGGGCATCACGTTATGCGAGGCTCCGGAATCCAACATGCAATTGTGCAGCAGATGATTGTGCACGTTTAGTGTAATGTAGAAAGGAGCGACGGTATCCCTGACACCTTCAAAATGTGGACCGAAAGTTATATTAGGCTTTTCATCTTCCAAATTTATCATGTCAGACTGACTCTCTAAATCTAAAAAATTGATCATCTTGGTTATTTGCTTTCGGTATACATGATTCTTTGCCAATTCGACCAGGGGTATTGGTATCTTGATCTTATTTATCTCATTTTCTAGGCTGAAACCTCCCACAAGTTTATTTGTTTCTTTGGTTGAAGCTTCGGTCTCCTTCGTTTCTAACTTATTTGTTTGCATTGCTTTATTTTCAGTTAGCTTTGTTTCCAAAGTCTGTGTTCCGGATATCTTAGCTTTCCCAGCTTGGATCTCAGGCTCCTTTATTTTGGTATTCTGTGAGTCTACTCCCTTTATTTTGGCATTATGCATCTTAGTGTCTTTCAGAGTGGGCTCATATGTTACGCCTCTTGGAAGAACTTTCTTTGGTTGAGTAGTTGACACAAATTCATTTTTAGGCCTCAAATTGTACTTGTGTTGGAGCTCGGCCATTATAGTATCAGCCATCCCTTGATAGGTAGAAACACCTGCATTATTTATGTTGTTATCTTTATTTGATGGTTGTTCTATTTTCAGAAACCTCTCATAATATTCCTTGGTTAGATGAGGTTGTACATAATCGTCGCCCAAATTGTTAACGTCTTCTCCTAGATCCTCAAACTCTTGCAAGTCATTTCCTCCTATAATTTTTTTTTTTTAAAGGAGTTTGAATTTTTTGGTCTTCATTTTTAATCTGTCTTTGTTGAATTTGAGGAATGGGGTTTCTTATGAAATCTCTCTTAATGAATTGATCTAGCTCCATCCTCGAAATTTTATTTGATAGCTCTTTTATTATCCTATCCATATCATCCATTTTATCATCTGAGGACCTCCCTGATCCTGAACGTCCCGCTTGTTCTTTAAAACGTTTGGTCTCTCTGTTTCCTATTTCTTTTTTTGTTTTTAGTTTACCAGAAGCCATCATGTTTGACTCAATCTCCACGGCATCATATTGCATTTGGGTTAGGTCGACCACTCTCCTTTCTCTCAGTAAAAGTGTGAAATCAGGTTTGAAGGCTCCCGCAAAGGTTACCTTGGTTGCAGGTTGGGATGGTTTAACTTCGACTGGGATCTTATTATATAATTTGTTAAATCTTTGAATGAATTCCATAACGGTTTCTGAACTTTTTTTCTTCAAAGATCCAAACTTAGTCAGATAGTATAAATGGTCCTTCCTTTCGCCCCATTGTCTAACAAAGGAAACTTCTAGAGCATCATAGGATAATATTGAACCTGTGGGAAGACTTCGAAACCAGGTTCTCACCTGACCTTCGAAAGTTTGGACAAACAACCATGAATACACATCTTCATGTTCGAGACCTAGGATATCTACGAATTGATCAAATAAGTTTATATGTTTGGCCTCGGTCAGGTCTCCTTCCCCTATAAACTTAGGTAGGTTTTTAATGTAGTTTTCAGGCAAGTCATGAAGGGGTACTGGGAGGACTAGAGGAGTGTATCTGGCAGCTACTTTAGTGAAAATATTGGGGGGTGGGGGTGGCCTTTGGCCCCCCACTCCTCCTCCTGCAGCAACCCCAGCTCCTCTTCCTCCTCCTTCGGCAGCCCCTCCTCCTCCTCCTCCGGCAGCTGCCATAGATAATCTATGAGAGGAAACTGGTACATTGTACAAAGGGTTTTGGAAGATGTATAGCGAATCTTTAGCTTCTTCGAGAGACGAGAAAGATGAAAAAGGTGGAAATGGGATACGAGGGCTTAGTTCCTCTGATTTGCAAGAGATGTAAACGGGGGAACCCACAGGTGTGGAATCTGAGTATATGGTATACTCTTCGAGACTTAGTGAGGTCAGGAAATCTAACTGAAGAGTTGGAGGGATATCAATCGATGCGAGCTTTACTGAGGGATTTTCACCTTCGTTTATGCAGGGGGTAGTCGTATGAATTTCAGATTTAATTTTCGGGAAAGCTAAATTTGGGTTTAGGGTTTCGGCCTCGACTGTCTTCATTTCTTCGAAAAGGGTTTTGATGAGAGCTTCTTGCGAAGTCTCCGCTACGAGTGGAATCTTGGCCTTACGTTGTGTGTGTCTAAGAGGTAGACCACAGTAGTTGGCTTAACGGAACCTCTTGATTTTAGTATTTTTTTGGGATCGGGAACAGGCGTGGTCTATTTACCATATGGATTTTGTCTAGTGTTCCTTCGACCGGATGCCAACTTACTTAACGTGGAGTCACCAAGTGAATAATAAAAACTTATCCTTTAGAAGGTGTTCACTCTTTGTTCACTATCAAAGAGTAGAAACTTGAAAATGTCATTATCCCAGGGAAAATGATTTCGTATCTCCGTCCCCGGTAACGGCGCCAAAAAGATGTTGTTCCAGAGTTTGTACTTAAGGCTATAAAGTACTGAGTCTAGGCATCCAAAAAGAAGGTGAAAGATATAAAGGAAGAAAACAACTGGGAAAAGAAGCTAAGGCTGATTTCTGAGTTGTCTGGGTCTAACTTCCAATTATTCCTGAATGTTTATGTCTTGTTCAATGATTGCCCATGAACGTTCGAGTTCGGCCTGGGTAGTAGCAGTTTTCAGAATGGTATAAAAAAGGTTTAAAGTGAGGCTGGTTTGATCTGAGAGACTGAGTTCTATGTTGGGTTGTCTTTCCATAGGTACAGTTATAAAGGAATATAGTTTTTTATAAAGTCTCAGTTGTTGTTTCACCTTTAGATTATATGAGAAAGAATCCCAAAATCGAATTAATAGTATAATGAAATCAAAGGTCATTTTCCGTAACTGACTTAAATTTTAAAACCATGCATGAAGCGAGAGAAAACATAGAGTTGTTGAACAATGTGAGGCATCAATCAGGGAAGAATCTCACCTTGTGACAGAAGAAGAAAATAAGCAAGAAAAACTTTAATGGAGCATATGATATAGAAATCTAAACAATTCACAGGTCTTGTACTTGCTGATAGCCGATACAGAGGAAAAGTTGTAAACGATTAGATGATTGAAATAAATGATCACCACAATAGAGGTTGTACTAAATTGCAGCTAATCATTCATTAAAGACACATATGATAAATGATGTGAAATGCGAAATAACATAAGAAACACATAACCCAGTCTTGATGGAAAAAAAAGAGTCTCTGATCTGTCTTGTATTAATTCTGGCGAAAGAAATATTCTCTGGTACAATCGGCCAAAAGGAAAAAAGCCTTTGCTCTATCTTTCAAAATTATACTTATACAAGATTAAAATGCTTTGAATCCTAATTGTTCTAAAAATTTCGGTTACAAGTGGAAAATGAAGCGTTTCACTTCCTTGTCTCTTGTCTTCCTCCATGTGGGCAGGGCATTTTATTTTCTTGTTCTCTGGCTCCAAAAATAGGATGGAATAGAAATATGTTAGTACTTGCCTCCAGAATTCTACCCTTTCCCTTGCTCGATATAATTAACACACCTTTCTATCAACTGGGCTATCAGCTTGGAAGGTTCGGCTTGGTTGTTCACCTCGAAAGTGTAGCAATTCTTTTCCAACTATGGCAATCTTTTTCCTACTTGTCAGTCTTCCGTGATGATAGACCACAATTGCAAGATTGGTTTTATCAACCATTTATCCACTTGGGCAATATCAACTTGACTTACCTGGGATAATTCAACTTGTCCTTTTTCCACATATTCCTTGATATCCAGCAGATGTTTGGCTATGTCAATTTTGCCCAGTGTTCCAGCACTACCTTCCTTATCAAGATCTAACAAATTTTTATTTATCAAGCCGAATGTTTCTTCACAAGCATCTCTCATCTCTTTATCTCTTTTTTTGCTCTCAGATATATTATATTCCCACGCCTTCAGTAAGATGTTACCTCTGGTTTGCTCTGGTATAGACAACCAGGAACTGATGGCCACCTCTTCTTTCGTTGTTGCTATAATAGCCTCTTGGAAAGAAACCTGAGTTGCCCCAGCTTCTCTTTCTCTCAAGGATATATCTCCTTTAACGCTTGTTCTATCGTATGAAAACAATTCTGTATGGTTTCTACTTTGGCAAGTAGATCCTGTTGAGCTACTTCTACCTTATTTCGTATTTTTGTGGCTTGGGATTGGAATACTGTTATGTCTATGACCTGGTTTTCAACAGAAATTAATTTATATTGCAGCAGTTTTATTTTCTCCTCCTGTTGACTTACCTGCGTTTGGCCTATTTGTGCCGACTGATGCATTTGCTCAAGATCATATTTAAGTCTCTCGATTTCCTATTGATCGATTACTCTAGCTTGCTCGAAACCTTTATTTGCCTCATCCTTGGCATTTGCCTCTGTCGTTGCTACCTGAGCCTCCAATTTGTTGATCAAGAGGTTCTTTTGTTTCAACCATGCCTTCAAAGTTCCAACTGAATATTGGTTGGTTGTTGCATAAGCCCCCAATGTTCCTGCTACCTCATTGTCGAATTCTTCCTCTTCCAAGGCTTCTCCATCTGCTAGGATTTTGTAGTTTTTAGCTACTTTGCCCGCTCTTTGGTATGTTTCTTGCTTCACCACAACCTTCCTTTTCTTACTGAAGAAGAATTCACTATAAGGAAACTCTTCTACAGAGATAGGTGTCAGGTCCTCCTTGAATATACACTCTGTATCAGGGTTCCCCTTTGTGAATTGTAAGGGAGTGACAGATGCAATGGGGTTGTCGATTTCCTTGGTAACTATCTTTGGGTTTCCTTCTTCTTGGTTGGGGATCTCTTCTTCCTGATTCGAGATCTCAGTTTCCTCTGTCTTGTCCTGAGTCTCTTGTTTGCTAGGTTTCCCGCCCGTTAAACTTTTATCTTTTGCTTGATGTGTACCCGGAGGTTGTGAGTTTCTACCCTGTAAAACTTTGGGGAGGAAACTTCTTCTGTTCTCTTGGAATTTATAAAAATCGACCATATCACCGGGCAATAGATCTTGAACTCGGCTTAAGACTTCAGAGTAGGACCTCACACCTCGAAATATTTCATCACGAGGTGACTCTTCATGTTCATATCTCTTCATCCCACAACTCACCATATGATTACTCACAACCTTATTAGGGTCGTGTTTCTTAAACTCAATGTCTACCAATTCCATTTCCCCCAAGGCGTAGCCTCCGCTTTGGCATGGCCACAATTTAATAAAGAATATGTACCAATGTGAATGGGGAAGGGTGGCCATAACTTCTTTGATACTCCTTTGAGCTCCTTGCTTATCCCACCAAGCACAGTTTTCCTGGCGATCTCGTGACATACTAGCCTGTCTGGTAAGAATAGCGGCAGAGAATATGGGGGGACGGAGGTGCCAAAAACCCTAATATACGAAAACTCCACTTCTATATACCAATCTGCCACGCTGCTTAGGTTGGACGTGATGTTATCTGAAATCCTGGGAGGTAGATGGTCGAAGATGGAGACATGCATTGGTACCATTACCCAGTTGAAAATCTCATAGACGAATTCTTTGGCTTTATCTTCCCAGAGTTTCGAGTGGTAGACATGAATAGGCTCTGCATTAGTTGGAGTCCAGCTCCAGCTCATTAATGAGAAAGGTTTCATGAATAAAATAGCGTGCATGATGTAATCAGACATAAAGAATGAAGATGATTTCCCAGTGATCTTCTGTGCTCGATATTCTGTAATTCGATTGGCCAGACTATCTGACAACAATTTGGTCTAGTCGAAAGAAAATCCCTCAGCTACTGTATGAATAAGCGATACCCACGAGAGAAAAAAGTGAGTGGTGTCCTCCTTCCCGTATAGTCTATAGGCCATCATCGCTATATACATGAATTGTGGCACTAAATATGAGATTGAATAAATTCCATGAGTATTGGCCCTGAATTTCGTGGGGTGCGAAACCCGGTCTTTGATCAGATCGGATAAGATTTTCCCAAACTGCTCGCACTCCTTCTTTTTGAAACCCTCTAAGAATTCAGCATTGTGAGTAAGGTTTGGTGTGGGAGACAATTTATATATTGCCTGTAAATGCTCTGGTCTGAATGTCCCAATTGCCAACTTCTGCTCATTGAATATTGTCCTAGTTGGGATGTCTACATGGTCCAGCGCCCATCTGATCATATCATAATAGGGAAAAAGTCATGGCCTTGTTTCTATCTTGTGCATCTCTGACTAAGCGACAATTTTTTATTCGGTGGACAAGTCATCTTTCTCGTTATCGCTGGAATCATCTAGAAAATTTATCAGCTCATATTGCAGAATGTTGGAGACATATGTCCATGTTTTGATAGTATTGATACTTCTAGGCAAGGTATCAGAAATAATATCTAAACCTTGACCTAGACTCTCGACAGCTGCCTTGAACACTTTTCGCGGAGCCATGATATAGAACCTTGCAATTAGATCCCCTGTCACATAAAATGAAAACACAGACAGAGGTTATCTTGGTGAACTAGCTCTGCGCAAATTAGAAAGAAACCTAAGATAATGACTAAAACCTTTTCGCTTTGAGCACTTAAGTCTGTGCAATTCCTTGCTGATAGAACATTTAAATCATTTAATAGAAAGATTTAGAAATAAAATGGGATCTTACTATCATTCACTTCACTAAATTTCTAATAAATGCCATAAATGTTTGATAATTCATGATTTGGGAGGATCGCGACAACATTTAATTCTTGGTCCGTAGGCTGTACGGGTTGAAGGTTGTTTAAGGTCTTAATTAATCCAGTTCAACCTTTTAATTAAGTGCATTTATTCCTTAATCCATTTTTCGGCGTTCGCAGTATCGAATGATTTTACTCCTAGTCTTTGAACCACGAACCCCGAATTCACGATAGTGCAATTTGGTTGATTAACTGTGATTTGAATTAAGCTTTTAATTAACCACGATTAATTAATGAATATCACAAATTCGGGGATCAGAGTCACAAACGTGTTGTTTTTTAGGTAACAACTGTTGATTCGCAAAATCATGATAAACATTAACTATGGCTTAAATTTCATTATTATTGTTATTAACCAGATTGACTTAAAACAATTTCGCAACTTCGCATGTCGGAGGTTCGAAGGGCGTTCGACATGTAACTCCCAAGACACGAGAGCATGAGCTAATAAAAGGTGATAATCCCTGCTTAGTGGTTCAATAATGGTGATTAAAACTAAACCAACTATCGTTATTTCACGTGTCAGGATACTAGGGCTTTGGTAGGTATAATCGTGATATACACAAAATCCTGAAATCTGACTTTTTAGGCTTAAGTGTATCATTTCAGTACTTAGAAAATAGGCGGCTCCAACCTTTGATAACTAGAGTGTTTGAAAAAAACAAGTGTTCCAACACCTCCGATTTTTCCTTTTAAGGATACTTTTCACCCGTTCTTCCTCAAATTTCCACCAAGTTGCTAAGGCATGCCTGCCATCACTTTAATATCCTCAGATGATGAATCCCTACCTAGTGATGACACTGATGATTCCTCTGGCAATTCATACTCTTTAGTCGCATTCAATTGAATGTTATATTCTAATATATGCGCTAAACTAATCTTTCATTGCAGGTTCAAGTGTGTCACCTCGAAAGAAAACAACAAGCAAGGCATCCACAACCGAGGCCTTTGGTAGTGGTTATCAAGCATAAGGTGAGATAGAAATCGTCAGAGCCACATATGATGATACATCATGACTACTGGAAAAGGACATAGAAACATTGAAATGGGGAGAAATATACCATATGTTCAAAAAATCTAATTTCTCCGTCGAAGCTGAAGATCCAGAAAAACTTCAAGTATTCAAGATTATCAGGAAGTCGGGCATCTTCGGAGTAGAAACACACCCAACAATATTCCCATGTGTGTATTCAATCACATGGATCCTAAAGAATATATATGTATACGACAAATACGTTTGCAATGCAAAGAAAGACCCCATAGCATCATATAGACTAGAGTATTTGGCCAAGTGTTATCATATTGAGAAAGGAAGCAAGAGGCTAGATAACAAGCTCCTTGGTGAGTTTGAGTACACGCCAAAGGAACTGCTCCCAAAATGGTATAGGGAAGACAAGAAATTTAAGTACATACCTAAAAGAGGATATCCCACAAGTGCCCTAAGAAGACCCTACCAGTACTTAGTAGTCATGTTGTGCAGATTATATGGGGAACCTGATGCATCACAATTCTCCCTATTTTGCATGCCTCTAATATACTATTGTGTAGATGAGGGAGCATCATCCAAATGGGAATACATCATGTCTAAGAATCTCAATGTCACCATCTATGTGGTCAATTAATCCCAACCCAGAACATTTCCAGGCTTCTATATGTCTTCATACCTGTTGGAGATCATGTGCACAACTCACAAAGGGTTGGAGTTGGAAACCATTTGACCCAATCATTCACGTATATTGTAAGGTGCTTTGGGAGCGCAAGTATCACATGAAATACTAAAGTATATGTGAGTACTTTGTGGCCCCATTATATGAGTTCATTTTCTGCACCACTCCCCCATGCATGACTAACAAAGACATAGCGGTCATAAGGAGAATTGGGGACTAGTATCTCATGGAGCACGACACTTATATAAGGGTATATGGAAGAATGAAACCACCCCATCTGCTTCCCCAGTTTGTACCCGACAAGCTTGTACTCTAAGAAGTGGCATAACAAACTATCATACATGGAGTTGGAGGAATATTATACTGATTGAAGAAAACAATTTGGCCTCTACTGCCATTGTATGTTGGAAATTACTTCTTCGAATATACTAAGTAGGCCCAAGAAGAGGTAAATACCTTGTTTTATTATCACTTCGGGGAAGAGCGATACAGGAGACATGACCCCAAGAACACTGTGAGAGAACATGTCAACAAGATCGATCTCCCTTGGGAATATACCACAAATCTTAGGGAGGAAGAAAAAGTGCCCTAAAATGCCCAGACCTACGACCATGTCATATTCAACAGGCATGGCCAACTAAGAGGAAGGATCGCAGATGAATAAAATGTTAGGGATGAAGTAAGGAAGAAAGCGGAGGAAGAGGAAGTTGAGCAATCTCCTCGTATTTCCTCCTTGATACATCAAGTTTCAGTAGAAGAGGTAGAGGAACGACTGACCGATAAAAGGAGGAGGGACAAAGAGAGAGTCTTAAAAAATAAAAATGATGCAGGAAATAAGAAGCAAGAGATTGATGCATAGAAGGCCAGGGATAAAGCTGAGGTAGAGGCAAAAGCTACATTAGAGTGAGAAGTCGAATAAAAAAAGAAACAACAAGATCTACAACAGAACAAGTGGAAAAGGAAGCTAAAGAGGAAGTCGACAAAGTGAATGAGGCTAAGAGACAATAGAAAGAGTTAGGAGATAGAGGGGGTGACACTCACCGAATGGAAACACGTACCGCAAGAAAAACTCTCTGAAACCTGTAGGATTACACGTGCTTACGCAAAACTACTTGGTAAGTTACCAACAACCTTTGAGCTTCCTAGTAGGAAAGAAACCCATGTAGAAAGGCCTAAGATAGATCCTAATTTTTACGTGGACTCTGTAGACGACCTCATCAAAATTTCCCTACAAGAAGTTATGGGACCCTTGACTCGAGCTATATGTTTCCTTATCGAACCCGAGGACGAACTCGAAGGTGAAAACCCATAAAACGCTTAAGAACAAATAATGGGGGGGGGGACAAGAACAATAGAGAAGTTATACCTCGCTGGAGGGCCCAAGGTGCTCTGAATTTGGCTGGACCATTACATGAAATGCCTAGAAAATATGATAAAGTTCTTCCAAATTTCCATCCAAATAAATCTAGGTCCCCAAAAGACCATTTAAATAACTTTTTCCTAGCCACTAACCTACTAATTGTCCAACATGAAGATGTGGTTTGTAGGCTTTTCCCTTATACTTTTTCAGGTAGAGCATCTACTTGGTATTTCAACTTACCACCCGGATCTATAACTGAGTGGGATGATTTTTAAAGGTTGTTTATTAGGAAATTTGGGGAGATGAAAATGACTGCATCTTTGCACAAAGAGTTAGGAGCCATTAATATGGACAAGAAAGAAAAGGTAAAAGATTTTAACCAAAGGTTTCTCAATGTCTTAATCAAATTTCCCCATGACATAGCTCACGCTCAATCCTTGGCAATTGAATATTATACTGCAATGTCAACTCATTCCATAGGGATGTTTGTTAAAAGGGATAACAATAACACTTTGGCACTTAACTTTGATGAATCTGAAACAATATAAAGAGAACTCTCTTCCTATGAACACCACTCACATACCAAGGAAACCAAAACGAATGGGAAGAGACCTTTGTTGTTAACTAAACCACCCAAAAAGGAACCAAAGGATATTGATAATGTCGTTAAATTAGTAAAGAAAATATCTAACAAAGTGGTAGATCTTAAAAAGAATGTTGGCAAAGGATCGTCCAAACCTCAAACTTTTTTACCATTCTTTAAGAGACAAGATAGTCTACCAAAACCACTCGAACCACCTCATATGGCATTTAACCTAGACAGTTTCAACAATGATAGTTTTTCCTCTTATCACCAACAAAACCACCCAGAACAAACTTGCCCTCAGTGGGTCAACTCCATGACCCTAGTGATAAATCATTTGTTAGATCAAAAAAGACTAAACAATGAAAGCCTCACACAAGCTCCCACTCACACTACTGATGAGATCCCTCTAAAATATACCATGTCTTTTTGGGACTGGTGTCCAAAATCGGATGATGAACATATTGAAGAAGGCTTTATCAAAGATACCCTAGTTATCAAGGTCGTTACACAAAGAAATTACAATTTACACACCAAAGGTCTAGTTCTTGACACTCCTTCCCCTAAACAGGAGTAGATTCCTCTAAGGAAAATCACCCCTCCTCCTACTCCTCCAAAACCGAATGACGCAACTCAAGGGAAAATCAACAACAAAACGTGTAAAACTGCCCCAACCAACATAGATAAACCTAGTACATCTGCCTCAGATGGAAATAACACCTATCTTAACATGGTACCAAACAACGACAAAACATGTGAGCCAAAAGTCAATCAAATAATAAACGACTCCAACACACGTTCCCTTGACTACAGTGTGATAGAAGACATGAAGAGAACAAAAGAAAATATTTCCACGTTTGAAATCTATTCTTTACCACAACAACGTGAGCTCTTTGTGATGCTTTTAATCCTAATGACACTTAGAAAATGAAGGTTGTTGTTACTGAAAACATACTTTCAAAAAATGATGCACAAGAAATACACAAGGTAGAAATAGAAGCAACCATAAACACAACCAGTATAGGTGCTTTCTCAAAGTCTCGGGTACCACCTTTTATCCTCACTTACGAAATTTTTAATTTCAACGTACATAATTGTCTAGCAGATTCATGTGAGTCATCTAATATAATGCCCTTTTCTGTATGCCAAAAAATAAACATTGTTCTGCAAATAACAAGAACAAGGATTATACAGCTAGATAGGACAAACGTCAAGGTAAAAGGTGAACTCAAGAATGTCTTAATCAGACTATCATCGGATCCTAGGGTGCACCAAATGATAGATATTGTCGTTTTCGATATATGAGAGAGTTATGGGCTCTTGTTAAGAAGAGATTGGTCGGAAAAACTTCAAGGCTAATTCGCTACCGATTGGTCTCACCTGTGGTTGCCATATAAGGGTAAGGCTAATCAAATTCGAGTAAATAGCGAGGCACATATGAAGCACACAATGAAATAATTGGAAGGTAAGAATGAACCCATAAGTTTTTCCCATTATGTCTTGGGTAATTACTTTTTTGAGACTGATTATGGATGTTATGAGACACAGACATCTAAAATATTGTCAGAGTTACAATCTGAACTCTGCTCGCGAACCCATAATAACACTTGTACAATATTAACTAACTTATGATTTAGTTCAACTAACAAGACCAAAATTCCTTATATGTGGACCATGTTCTTTGATGGCTCTAAGACATAAGATGTAGCCAGAGCAGGATGTGTCCTAATCGATCTCGGGCAAGGAAAAATGCTCATATCATGTCGCCTAGAGTTTGAATGCACCAACAACACGGAATACAAATCTTTAGTTCAAGGTCTTAAAAAGGCCATCGATCTTAAGGTGAAATATCTTAAGGTGTTTGGTGACTCCGAAATTATCATCCGACAGGTAGGAAACATTATTTAGTGCTCGTCTTCACATCTAAAGGCATATCAACAAGAGGTATGGATTTTTTTTTACTCATTCAATGCATTTAATATTACTTCTTTACCTCGTGACCAAATTATAGATGCAAATATATTGGCCAATGAAACATCTGTATTAATGCCCCCTGATGATGGTTTTTCGGTTGATGATGTTCAAGCCTTCTATACCAGACAACATCACAAATTGGAGAGAATTCTATAGTGACGCATAGATTATCCATTTTCTCACTAGATCAGACACTTTCCAAGATGCAGTTATCAACGATCAGACACATCGACAAGAGTTAGAAACCTATCGGCAAGAAGCAAACAAGATAAAAACCAATTGTATCCCGAAGAACGTTTTAAATCTTGAGAAACTATTTGATTTACAATCAAATTTTAGGAGGCCATCCAACCCAAAGTCCAACAGTTCTACTATGATGCACTTCTTGGTAATTCTTGGAACATTTGAACAACCCAAATATGTTAATCTACGCACATGTTGTTCAGACACGGAAAAACATGTATTCACATAAATGTTTAAGAAGTATCAAGATGTTTTTGATTGGACATATGACGATTTGAAAACATGTGATACCTAAATAATAAAACATGTGATCCCTATTTAAGAAGGTATCAAGCCAATTTAGAAGAAGCTAAAAAATATACATCTTACTATTGAGCCTCTTATACATAAAGAATTAAAGAAGTTATTAGATGCCTGAATCATCTTTAAAGTTCGACATTCAACCTGGGTTTCTAATATGGTGCTCATAAGAAAAAAGTTGAGAGAAATCACGATTTGCATAGATTTCTAGAATCTAAATCGTGCTTTCGATAAGGACAACTACCTCATCCCCCCAATGGAATAAATCCTTCAACTTGTTTTGAGATCTAAGTTGTTTTCTCTATTGGACGAGTTTTCAGGATATAATTAGGTTCTTGTAGCAGAGCCTGAGCAATTAAAGACCACATTCCAGACCAAGTGGGGAACATATGCGTATAGAATAATGTCCTTCGGCCCGATGAAAGCAGGAGCTACATTTCAAAGGGTAATGGATATCACTTTTAAAGGATTAAAGTGTGGTGGTTTACCTTGATGACGTTACTATCTATTCAAAAAAAAGGGAAGATCATCTAAAGCATCTAAAACAGATATTTGAACGATGTAGGAAATATGGGATCTCTTTAAATCCCAAGAAAACCATCTTTGTTGTTTTAGAGGTCATACTATTGGGACATGTGATATCCAAAGATGAAATTTCGGTGGATCCAGAAAGGACAAAATCCATTACAAATTCCCCCACCATATAGAAAAAAATCAATGCAATCATTCTTTGGCAGAATCAATTTTGTAAGAAGATTCGTTCCAAATTTCACTGAAATTGTGAAGCCGCTTCAAAGAATGATAAAAAAGGGTGTTCAGTTTAAATGGACACCAATGGAGAAAGAATCATTTGAAAATATCAAATATGTCGTAGTTGTTGCACCATCTATGCGAAGTCCAAATTTTACCAAAGATTTCTTGCTATATATGTTTTCTTCTGATCACTCCCTGGTAGCAGTGCTCACGTAGAAAAATGAGCAAGGAGATGAGTACTTGTCACGTTCATGAGCAATGGATTACAAGTTGATGAACTAAACTATCCCCTGATGGACAAGCAAGATTTTTTTTTCATATAAAAGTCATCATCCCTCACCCAGAAGTCAGGTCATTGTTCATTCAAAGAGAACTGAGAGAGTGGTGAGGAAATTGGATGATGACCGCACAAGAATATAACCTTGAATTTAAACCATCCAATATTGTGAAAGGTTAAGGACTGTGCAAATCAATGACACAAGATACCAACGATGAAGAACAAGAGGAGGACGGGTGGTAAGATGAACCAACGATGTATACTCAACAAGTTCCATATATCCCATCCATTGAAGGATCATACTATAGTGATCTCAAATATTACTTGCAACATGGCACAACCCTCGATCACTTTAATGTTAAGTAGAAGAGAGCACTCAGGTTGAAGTCTCTACAATATCAATTTTTGCATGGCATCCTATTTAGAAAGAACTATGATAGGGTGCTACTCAGATGCCTTGATAAACAAGATGTTGATAGGTCTCAAAGGACATGTATGATGGACCCATTGGTGGCCATTTTTTGGGAGACACAATGGCTCACAAATTGTTGAGAGCTAGATATTATTGGTCCACGATATTCAAATAGTCCCATGCATATTCAAGAATTTGTGAAGAATGTTAGAAGGTTGCAAGAAGAGAATGCAAAGTTGTTATTCCACTCCAACATGTTGCTATTAAAGAACCCTTTGAATAATGGGGTATGGACATCATTGGTGAGATTAAACCCCATTCCCCCAAACAACACAGGTACATCCTAACTGCTACCAATTATTTTACAAGATGGATTGAAGTAGTACCATTGATCAAAGTAAATGAAGAGGTAGTGATTAATTTTCTCGAACAAAACATTATTACAAGGTTCAGAGTTCCTACTCTCTAGTGTTTGATAATGAAACTTATTTTCATATTTAAAATTATATGAGTTTGCACTAGAGAAAGGGATTATTTTGAAGTACTCTGCCAACGATTATCCTCGGGGTAATGGCTTAGCGGAACACACAAACAAAAACATAATTAGTATCCTCAAACGAACTATGGTCGATCACTAGATAAATCAGCACAACACTTTATCGAATTCCCTTTGAGATGATTGTGTCACTCCTAAGGCTGCCATAGGGAATTCTCCATATTTCCTTGTTTATGGGAAATAAGTCTTTACCCTCAAATATCTACCTTCCTTCCATACAACTCACTCAACAGTCTCGAGGAAGAGAGTGTCTTGTCATTCAACAATGCATCAATACCTTGCTAAGTTTATAAGAGAGTCGTGCTAAATCCAAAAGCAAGTTTGAATCTCACCAATAGACTGTGAAATGTTGGTTTGATAAGAAATTTGTTGGTGAGAAAGAATTCCAAGTTGGGGACTTAGTCCTCAAATGGGACAAGCCACACAAAGATAAAGTAAATCATTCGAAGTTCCAACCACTTCAGCTTGGTCCTTACATTATCAAAAAAAAGATTGGCCAAGGCACCTTCCAGTTGCAAAACCTTCAAGGGGAAGTTGATTCTCTCCCTGTAAATGCCCAAATCGCAAGCACTATATCAACTAACCTTCAAGGATGCTGACCCCTATTTACAAATAAACTTTTGAATTTTTCCCCTTTTATTTTTCTTTTGCCTTGGTTTACTCTATTTGTTTCCAAGTGTGTTTTTTCATTTGGTTTTTCAAATCTTTCTCGAAAGTTGTTACCCTGATTTTGATTTTCCAGTACCTTAGTCCTGGTCATGTCTTTAAATCGTTTCACTCTTGGTGTCGATAACCTGGAATCTTTGTGACATGGTGTTTGATACACTTCACTCCAACATGTAAGCCTCGTTATATGTCGTTTCAAGTTAGATCTAGTGGAGGAACATAGCTCATCAATTCACAAAAGCATAACAACGAAACATAGAACCAAGATCCTTTACCTAAGAATGGATTGTTACATTATGAGAACTAAAAGGAAATGATTTGGAAAAGATGTTCACAGTATCTCAGAAATTGCAACTCAGGAAGTTCGCTCATCTATATTCATGTTAGCAAACCTCGCTATTATAGGTGTCATCCCTAGTGCCTTAAAGGATAACTAGAATCCCCCCATCGACCTCTCTCTAAACAAAAGAGAATCGAATTTTATAAAAGTAAAGGCTTGTGGAAAGTTTTTCTAGGTCACGTGGGACATGCAAGTATCTTCATCGGGGCTATGGACGCTCATTGGCAGCGGAGAAAGGCTTGTGACACCGGGGTTACTCCATCGGGGCTATGGACGCTCGCTCGCAGCAGAGCAATACCAGAGAAATGCACAATAACTTGTATTCTCTTGTCAATGTTTCATTTTCGTTATAATCCCTACACCTTTTCCTTTAGTCATTTATCATATGAATAAGAGATGATTTAAAAGCAATCTGATCAAAGGAAAGTGCTCGTCCTTCTTTGTATCACCCAAGTTCTCCTGGAATCCAAGCTATGGGAGATATTGTTTCTCTCTTGATATTTTGTGTGATGAGTGCTCCCTTCCCAAAATATGTGTGGACATCATATTACATAGATTCAAGGCTTTGCCCAGTGTGTCGCCATTTGTTGTGACATGCACCAAAACCCTCCATTTTCCTTCATTCCATTTTCAATTCCCCTTTCAAGAAAATGGATCCACTTCTTTTTGTGATTTGAGAGAGCCCTCCATTGGTTGTTCTCTTTACTTCAAGGCTTTGTTGAGAAATCCTACTTAACTTAAGAAGAAATTGAAAAAAGAAAGAACTTAAAAAATCAAATTTTGAACAAGTATGGGAAAATCAACCAAGTTAGTTTTAACTCCTCTGATGTAAACTGAAAGAGTTCCATCTAACTCCTCTGATGTACATCGAAGGAGTTCCCTTCTTCTCCTCTGATACCTTTGCTTATCACGCGATTTCCACTAACTCCTTCGATGGAATCGAAGGAGTTGGTTTCAACTCCTCTAACTCCCATCAGAGGAGTTCCCTCCAATCCTCATCGGAGGAGTTCCGTCCAATTCTATTGATGTTCATCGGAGAACTTGTTATCAAGTTCTTCGACCTCAATTTCCCCATTGACCCCGCATTTAATACAAAAAAACTCATCGACCTATATATACATGAACAATCCATGCTTTTCAATGTTCTGATAGAAGGTTAAGCTGAGAAGAGTTTTCTTCAGATCGAGCGAATGCCAAGTCATCACATCTGGACTCACACCCTATCAACATCCTCTGCATGGCGCTAGATTTCCATGTATGTACGAGCGTCCTTATTTTCTTTGCTAGGGTTAGGGTTTCATTCTTTATTAGTTTCAAACTTCGTTTCATTGTCTTTCCACGTCACACGTCGGTTTCTTCCACTGCCATATCCTTAGATCTCCCTACAAACAGTGTTTCCCAAACATTGTCCACATTCTTGACTAGTTGTAATAACCCCTTCTCGACCCTCTTGCCCTGCACAACATTCATAACATTAATTTCCCCTTTTTTGAGTTGGCACTAAATACCATGGGAAATTTAGTAACGTCCCAACCCTATTATCTCTGCCAAAGAGGCAAGAGAATCATTTTCCAAATTAGTCGAATCCCTAAGCGCAAACCATACCATGGCTAATTCCAAATCTTTCTACCGAGAATGTTCTAAGTAACTCCTTCGATCGTATCAAAGGATTTGGTGTCAACTCCTTCGATGTGTTCAAAGGAGTTCTTGTTAACTTCCCCGACCATTCATCCCTTGCTCGGACCACTTGACAGTAACTTCGTCGGTCATATCGGAGGATTTCCCGCTAACTCCTCCTATACGATCGGAGGAGTTCCAAGTAACTATGTTGAATTCCATTACACTTCAGAAACACAAGTAACAACTCCTCCAATATGTTATTGGAGCAATTAGATTTAACTTCGATTCACATTGGAGGAGTTGTTCTTAACTCTATCGAACGAAGCTAACTTAAACAACTTTTTATGTTCCTTGAAGGCTTTAGCACAAATTCCTTCGATTTGCATCAAACGAGTTAGTCTTTAAACTTCCAATTTTTCCTTTTAAGCATACTTTTCACCCAGGTTTCCTCAAATTTCCACCAAGTTGCTCAAGCATGCATGCCATCACTTTAATATCCTCAAATGATGACTCCCTTCCCAATGATGACACTAGTGATTCCTCTGGTAATTCAAACTCTTTAGTCGCATCCAATTGTATATTATATTCTAATATATGTGTTAAACTCATATTTCACTATGGGTTCAAGTATGTCACCTCGAAATAAAACAACAAGAAATTCATCCATAGTTGAGGCCTCTGGTAGTGGCCAACAAGCAGAAAGTGATCCAGAAATCGTCAGAGCCACATATGATGATACGTTAAGACTACTAGAAAAGGACAGAGAAACATTGAAATGGGGAGAAATATACCATATGTTCAAAAAATCTGATCTCTCCATCGAAGCTGAAGATCAAGACGAACTTCAAGTATTCAAGAATATCAGAAATCCATGCATCTTCATAGTAGTAGCATACCCAAGAATATTCCCATGTGTGGATTCCATAACATGGATCCTAAAGAACATAGATGTAAACATCAAATACGTCTACAATGCAAGGAAAGACCCCATAGCGTCATACAAACCAGAGTATTTGGCCAAGTGTTATCATATTGAGAAAGGAAGTAAGAGGCTAGATAACAAGCTCCTTAGTGATTTTGAGTACACGCCAAAGGACCTGTTCCCCAAATGGTATAAGGCAGACAAGCAATTCAAGTACATACCTAAAAGTGGATATCCCACAAGTTTCCTAAGAAGACCCTACCAATACTTAGTAGCCATGTTGTGCAGGTTATATAGGGAACCTATCACATCACAATTCTCTCTATCTTACATGCCTCTAATATACTACTGCGCAGATGAGGGAGCATCGTTCAATTGGGAAGACATCTTATCTGAGAATCTCATGGTGGACATCTCTGCAGTAAAGGAATCCCAACCCATAACATTTCAAAGCTTCCATATGTCTTCATACTTGTTGGACATCATGTTCACAAATCACAAATACCCCAGGATGGGATGGAGTTGGCAACCATCTGACCCAACAATTCATGTATATTGTAAGGTGCTTTGGGAGCACAAGTATCGCTTGAAATACCAAAGGATATGAGAGAACTTTCTGGCCCCATTATATGAGTTGATTTTCTGCACCACTCCCCCACGCATGACTGAAAAATCCATAGCAGTCATAAGGAGAATTGGGGACTGGTATCTCATGAAGCACGTCACTTATATAAGGGTATATGGTGCAATTAAACCACCCCATCTACTTCCTCAGTTTGTACCTGACAAGCTCATACTCCAAGAAGTGACATACCTGACCATCATACATGAAGTTGGAGGAATGTTATACTGATTGAAGAAAGTAATTTGGCCTCCACTGCCATTGTATGTTGGAAATTACTTCTTCAAAAATACTAAGTAGGCCCAAGCAAAGGTAAATACCTTGTTGTCTTATCACTTCAAGGAAGAGTAATATAGGAGACATGACCCCAAGAAAACTATGAGAGAACATTTCAACAAGATCGATTTGCCTTAGGAATATACCACAAATATTTGGGAGGAAGAAGAAGTGCAAAAAAATGGCCAGACCTACAACAATGTCATATTCAACAGGCATGGCCAACTAAGAGGAAGGATCGCAAATGAAGAAAAGGCTAGGGAGGAAGCCAAGAAGAAATTGTAGGAAGAGGAAGTTGAGAAATCTCCTCGTACTTCCTCCTTGATACATTTAGTTTCAATATAATAGGTAGAGGAAGGACTGATCGATAAAAAGAGGAAGGCCAAAGAGAGAGTCTTAAAAAGGAAAAATGATGCAGGAAAGAAGAAGCAAAAGATTGATGCAAACAAGGCCAAGGATAAATCTCAGGCATAGGCAAAAGCTACAGTAGAGCGAGAATTCAAACAAAAGGAGCAAGAAACAAATAAATTAGCAGAAAGAGTCGTAGTAGAACAAGCAGAAAAGGTAGCTAAAGAGGAAATCGACAAAGTGACTGAGGTTGAGAGACAACAAAAAGAGGCAGAAGAAAGAGGAGGTGACACTCACCCAATGGAAATGGATATACCATAAATGTCTAATGTAGGTATATGAATAGACATATTGGGTGGTGGTTTAAGGCTTGTGTTGTGGGAGGCATTCCAACCAAGTGAGGTACTTGACTTAAGGATTTTTTCCTATGACAACAAGACATGTTGAACTATGTAGGAACAAGTGAAGAAAGTGTCAGTGATAAAAGGAATGCATATCTCAGTTGTCACACATGTTCATGTGATGGGAGATGTAAGGGAAGATCCCATAGCTACATGTACAACTGGCTCCTTATTTATGAATGCCAATGTAGACAACATTCAGAGACTATACCAACATAATGAAGAGAAAGAAGCAAAGATCAAGGAGCTGGAAGAAAAGCTTCAACAAGTAAGGATTGATGAAAGAAGCCTTCAAAGTTTCAAGGTTAGTGTTGAAAAGGTCAAAAGTGAGCTAGAATAAGCCATCATAGACATGTATGCTCATATGCACCTCTTTCAAGATGTAGCTGTGATAATCATTGAGCAGAATAATCAGATATAGACAAAGCCGACACAACACAAAACCATCTGAGAAGGCATCAACGACATGGACAGATGGATTGATGAAAATACCGATGCACCTCCAGAATTATATAGAACATCAAAAATAGACATGTATGTGTTTGATCATTGTCAACATGTGGGGTAGAAAGTTGATAGGGAGCTTACTAAATCACTAACAATATGCTCAAGGATACACAAAGTTGCATAGGAATTTATCAAGAGCAGAAAACTACCAAAGCTGGACGAGCTTGGAAAAAATATTGTGATAGAGGAGTTGGTGGACAAGGTGCATGACAACACAAATCAAAGGAGATAAATTGTTAAAGTAGCCACTACCAGCACCACTGACCTCTTAGATCAACACTTGCTGCAACCCGTAAAACTCCACACCATGATACAAGCTTTTATGACCATGCTGAAAAAAGACATGAGCACCTTGGACGATAGAATGGCCATGAACAATGCAACTTTGGAGCAGCTAGTTTACAGAAGAATAAAATCCATGTATGACCAACTAGAAATATGGACGACATACATCAGAGACAAAACTCATGAATAAAGACAAAATTGTGTCTTAGTGATGACAACACATGTTGTGTATTTTGTCTTTTTCTTGACCAACCTCGATTTTGTCCTTATTATACACTTGTCATTAGGAATAGGAAGTTGAACCATTTTTGTAACCGCTTCTTCAAGAAGAAGGTAAAGAGTCACCTAGGAGTTACTTATAAATTTGTATAAAGTAGAGTGGAGGCCCATTTGGATGGGGCTTTTGACTCTTCAAACATTGTCTATTTCTGGACTATTTTGGGAACACAATGTCAACTAAAATTGAAGAGTTTTCTTTGGAGTTTTCATGTCTTATTGTTGAAACTGCTAATAAGGAGAAGCCCTCAGGGCCAACTTTTGGAGAAGGAATTATTTTGTGTGACACAATCTAAGCAGTGAATTATTTCTAGTGAAGATGAATGGTGTTCATATGAACTGTAAGAATGCTAGTTTGTTTATGAATTAACTCTTATGCTATCTATGATATTCTACAGTTTTAAGTGTTTCTTCAAATATCTTTATGCCTTAAGATTTTTGAGTTTTTAATGTGTGCATTTCTGTAATTTGGACAAATTTGGTTATATGTATTTGGACACGCTTGTTTCTGATTCTGCGCTTCCATTCTGGCTATCTGTGTAGGAGTTTATGCAAGATTCAGTTTCATTTTTCAACTCGTCGGTTACTTTAGTACACTCCCAACTAGGATAGGTAAGAGTATATAAGTAATATATTAGTTTGCATTTCAAGCATAGTCTTCATCTACATGTTTTCATTGCATATCCACTCATCATCTTTTCCCATCGGTAAACTGGTCTGTAACCGACCAAAACCCCAAAAAACAATATCAATGGCAACCAGATCAAATTTTGGATGGGACTCCTAATCCAAATGTTGCATAGTCTAGTTGGGACCATGTACAAGGAGTACCCCTTGTTGTTGTCGGGCGAATTTAGACCCGCCAACAAAAATTGGTGCTAGAAGGAGGGCCACTTTTATGGATTATATAAACTATTTGCACAACATAAATTAGTCTTTAGGAAACGATCCCAATCCCTCTCTGTTTATTCAAATAGAATATGAACATGAAGTTACCTACGAGGACTCAAGGCCTAATTTCAGAAGTGACTCTAGCATCCTAGAAACACGCTTTGAGACTTGGCTACGCATACCACAAGAAGATCTCTCTCAAACCCGTAGGATTGCATGTGCTTACACAAAACTTCTTGGTAAGTTACCGACAACCTTTGAGCTTCCTAGGAGGAAAGCAACACGTGTAGAAAGGCCTAATGCAAATCTTGATTTTTATGTGGACTTTGTACATGACTTCATCGTAACTTCCCTAGAAGAAATTCTGATACCCTTGAGTCGAGCTTTAGTTTCCTTGTCAAACCTGAGAACGAACTCGAAGGTGAACACCCATAAATCACTTTAGAACAAATAATGGGGGAAAACAAGAACAATAGAGAATTTATACCTCACTGAAGGGCCCAAGGTGCTCTGAATTTGGCTAGACCATTACATGAAATGCTAAGAAAATATGACAAAGTCCTTCCAAATTTCCATTCATACAAATACAGGTCCCCAAAAGACCATTTAAACAACTTTTCCCTAGTCACTCACCTATTAAATGTCTAGCATTAAGAAGTGGTTTGTAGTCTTTTCCCTTATACTTTTTCAGGCAGAGCATCTACTTGGTATTTCAGCCTACCACCTGGTTCTATAATTGAGTGGGATGATTTTGAAAGGTTGTTTATCAGAAAATTTGGGTAGAGGAAAACGACTACCTCTTTGCACGAAGAGTTAGGAGCCATCAAGATGGGCAAGAAAGAAAAGGTAAAATATTTTAACCAGAGGTTTCTAAATGTCTTAATCAAATTTCCCCATGACGTAGCTCATGCTCAATCCTTGTCAATTGAATATTATATGACAATGTTAATTCCTTCCATATGGATGTTTGTTAAAAGGGATAACAAGAACACTTTGACACCTAACTTTGATGAAGCTGAAACAATAGAGAGATAAATATATTCCTATGAACACCACTCGCATACTAAGGAAACCAAATCGATTGGGAAGAGACCTTTGTTGTTAACTAAACCACCTGAAAATGAACCAAAGGATATCAATAATGTGGTTAAATTAGTAAAGAAATTTTCTAACAAAGTGGTATATCTTAAAAAGAATGTTGGGGAGCGATCTTCCAAACCTTGAACTTTTTGACCATTCTTTAAGAGACAAGATAGTATGCCAAAACAACCAGAACCACCTAGCATGGCATTTAAGCTAGACAGTTTCAACAATGATAGTTTTTTCTCTTATCACCAACATAACCAATTAGAAGGAACTTGCCCTCAGTGGGTCAACTCCATGACCCTGGTGATAATCAATTGTTAGATCAACAAAGCTTAAACAATCAAAGCCCTACACAAGCTCCCATTGACACTGCCAATGATATCCCCCTAAAATATACCATGCCTTTTTGGCACTGGTGTCCAGAATCAGATGATGAACAGATTGAAGAAGTATTTATCAAAGATACACCAGCTATCAAGGCCGTTGCACAAAGAAATTACAATTTCTGCACCAAAGGTCCAGTTCTTGACACTCCTTCCCCCAAAGAGGAGAAGATTCCTCTAGGGAAAATCACCCCTGCCCATGCTCATCCAAAACCAAATGACGCAGCTCAAGGGAAAATTAATAGAAAAATGAGAAAATTTGCCCCATCCAACACAGATAAACCTAGTATGTATGCCTCAGCTGGAAATAACACCAAGCTTAACATGGTACCAAACAACGACAAAACATGTGAGCCAAAAGTCAATCAAACAATAAACGACTCCAACACACATGCCCTTGACTACAATGTGATAGAAGACATGAAGAAAATGAAAGAAAATATTTCCATTGTTGATATATTCTCTTTACTGCAACAGCATGAGCTCTTATATGATGCTTTTAATCCTAATGACACTCAGAAAATGAAGGTTGTTGTTAATGAAAACATACTTTCAAAAAATGATGCACAAGAAATACACAAGGTAGAAATAGAAGTAGCCATAAACACAACCAATATAGGTGCTTTCTCAAAGTCTTATGTACAACCTTTTCTGCTCAATTACGAAATTTGTAATTTCAACGTGCATAATTGTCTAGCAGATTCAGGTACATTGTCTAACATAATTCCCTTTTCTATATGCCAAAAAATAAACATTGTTCTGCAAATAACAAGAACCAGGATTGTACAGCTAGATAGGACAAATGTCAAGGTAAAAGGTGAACTCAAGGATGTCTTAATCATACTATCATTTGATCATAGGGTGCATTAAATGATAGATATTGTTGTTATCGATATACGAGAGAGTTACGAGCTACTGATATGCAAATATTAGTTGGAAAAATTTCAAGGATACTTTGTTATCGATTGGTCTCACCTGGTTTCCATATAAGGGTAAGGAAAATCAAATTCGAGTAAATAGTGAGGCACATATGAAGCACACAGTGACAGAATTGGAAGGTAAGAACGAACCAATAATTTTTTCCCATTGTCTTGGGTAATTACTTTTTTGAGACTGATTGTGGATGTTATGAGATGCAGACGTCTGAAATACTGTCACAGTTACACTCTGAACTCCGCCCGCGAACCAATAATAACGCTTGTACAATATTAACTAACTTAGGATTTAGTTCAACTAACAAGACCAAAATTCATGATATGTGGACCATGTTCTTTGATTTCTCTAAGACATAAGATGGAGTTGGATTAGGATGTGTCCTAATCTATCCTGTGCAATGAAAAACGTTCATATCATGTTGCCTAGAGTTTGAATGCACCAACAACACTGCAAAATATGAATCTTTAGTTCAAGGTCTTAAAAAGGCCATTGATCTCAAGGTGAAATATCTTAAGGTGTTTGGTGACTCTGAAATCATCGTCTAACAGGTAAGAGACACTATTAACTACATGTATCTGCATTTAAAGGCATATCAACAAGAGGTATGGAATTTTCTTTACTCATCAGATGCATTTAATATTACTTCTTTACCTCATGATCAAAATATAGATGCAGATATATTGGCCAATGCAACATCTATATTAATGCCCCCTGATGATAGTTTTTCGGTTTAAATGATGTTCATGCCTTCTATACTAGAAAACGTCACAAATTGGAGAGTATTCGATATTGACACACAAATTATCAATTTCCTCACTATCTCAAACACTTTCCAAGATGTAGTAATTGGCGATGCAACACATCAACAAGAGTTAGAAACCTATCGAGAGGAAGCAAACAAGATAAAAACCAAATGTATCTTGAAGAACATTTTAACTCTTGAGAAACTATTTGATTTACAATCAAAGTTTAGGAGGCCAACCAACCCAAAGACCAACAATTCTACTATGATGCACTTCTAGGTCAATCTTGGAACATCTGAACAACCCAAATATGCTAATTTTAAGGATTGTGGATGAATAAAAGGCTAGGGAGGAAGCCAAGAAGAAATTAAAGGAAGAGGAATTTGAGCAATCTCCCTGTGCTTCCTCCTCAATACATTCAGTTTCAGTAGAAGAGGTAGAGGAAGGACCGACCGATAAAAAGAGGAGGGACAAAGAGAGAGTATTAAAAAAGAAAAATGATGTAGGAAAGAAGAAGCGAAAGATTGATGCAGACAAGGCCAGGGGTAAATATGAGGTGGATGCAAAATCTTCAGTAGAGTAAGAAGTCAAAAAAAAGGAGCAAGCAACAAAGGAAGTGACAACAAGAGTCGCAACATACCAAGTAGAAAAGGCAGCTAAAGAGGCAGCCGAAAAAGTGACTGACGCTGAGAGACAACAGAAAGAGGTAGAAGATAGAGGGGGTGACACTCACCCAATGGAAACATATATCCCAAATGTTAGCACTGAAAGTTACACTAGACTGATAATATGTAAGCTTAGTACCCATCAAAATAAAAATGGATTAAATTAGTTTGAGTGGATCAAAAAAACTGAGTGAGGAAAAGGATAGGGAAACAAGCTGGGATTTAAAACAACTATAAATCAGTATCATACCATTGGGAATGGATTCAAGAAAACACTCTATGGATTGAAGGCACTTGGGATGTACATAAGCTAACAAGCTTATATGATGATGAGTAAAGAATGGAGAAAAAACATTAAACAAAACATCCACCAGGCAGGGATCCTCTCTGCAAAAATGAATGCAAGGTACTTGAATAAAAATAATGACTTATAGGAAACTGTAGCATATCCCCTGCTTCTCATGAATCTACAAATCAGAAGCAATCATTGATCCTCAATGACTACAATTTATTTCAAGTAAGTAGACAAAGAAATGAAAGACAAAATTCAACACTCTGATAACACAACTCTCATGAGTCTCCAATAGCTAAGAGGAATAAATACAACAATTCTCTCAGGCTTACAAATAATTACCCTCAAGAAAACGGCATGCTCAAAGTCTCCTCTTGGGTGTTTGGACTGACGAATACTTGAACAAAACAAT
Organism: Picea engelmannii; assembly: GCA_009831015.1. NCBI lineage: Eukaryota > Viridiplantae > Streptophyta > Pinopsida > Pinales > Pinaceae > Picea > Picea engelmannii. The sequence continues at coordinate 113,298 of ML794468.1, read as the reverse complement.
AATTAAAAGGCAATCTCTGCAAATCCTTTGCAACTCATGAATCTCCTAATAACAGGAAACCATGACCTTCATAGTATGCAATTTTATTCAAGTGAGATGAAGGAGAAATAAATACAAATAAAACATTATTATAAGACAACTTTCATGAATCCTCAATGGAAGAAATGTATTAAGAATAACATGCCCTCAGGCTTACATTCACACACAGATAAAATTCCCCTACAACTCTCTCCTCTCTTGGATCATGAATCCAACCCTTTTCTCATAAAATAAAACCTTTCATTTATAGTGAATAATCTTTATCTACCCTAAGGAGGTTGAAACCAAAGAGTCGCATAGGATCCTCCCCCATTTAGGAGTCTTGTTACAAAATATTCCAACAAAAGCCTAACAAATTCCTATTTTTTGGGGATTTTGTCTATGATGATAAATGCCTTTTGAAACAGGTCATCCTGATTGATCTCAGGATGGAACACATGTCCCTCATGTCCAACAAACTCCTAGGAGATTATTCGAACCTTCCTTGATAGGTGGCAACCTCCAAACAAGGCAAATATCCAACAACTATGCAAAACAAAGAGTTTGCAGCGCACTGTTGTTTTAATTATATCTATCGAATTACAAACTGGGTCAGAATGAAATTTGGACAGCAAGTCAACGACATTATCATTATCCTCCACAAACATTTTAGAAAAACCCATATCATCGTTTTAGAGTTATGATCAAAGATTTAGACGCATCTACTACAGGAAATGAGTTCGCAGCGCCTCTGTCAGTGAGTTCGTAGCGCCTGTGACAGTTAACAACACCAAGAGAAAACAAGCGGCCACACCCCTTTCATGACCTCCAAACAAGACAAAAAAGATCATGGAGTACCTGATGGCTATGAGATTGATGCTGGTAATTTCATATTTGTGCCCAGATGCCTGCAATATGTCTAACCTCCAACCCTCATCCAAGACAGTTTGCAATGCCAATCATCAGTTTGCGACACCACAAAGAGAAACAACCTCTCAACCCTTTCCAGACCTTAAAGCAAGGTGGAAAATTTCATAGAGTACTTGGTAACCTGGAGTTGAATGTTGATACCTTTAGATTTGCACAAGGACGCCTACAAGTGGTCTAACCACCAACTATCCTCTACAAACAATTCGCAGTGGAGCTCACAACACCAGTCACGGTTTGTAGCGCTTGCTCAAAATTTTGATTTTGAATGCTTCAAGGAAACAATTGGGATATCCAAATTTATGATCCCTATAAGTTGTTACAGATAAACCTTGAAAACAATAAAAACCCCTGTCATGTCATAAGTACATGATTATTTTGAATGAAGGGGGTACTTTGAGTGTGCTTCAAACTCTCCTAGTGAGTTGGCAACACTCAATCCACAAACCAATTTGATGGCATGAACGGGTAAAGTAATAGCTAGAGATACTTCACACAGCTTATGGAAGTGAAAATTTAAGGTGATGATGGTGATTAAAAGGATGTGACTGATGAAAATTAACACTCCTTGTCATGATGACTAAAACTCGACCCAGGACACAACCACAAGATCCTAGACTAAGGTTATATTGACTTGGGTTGATAAAGACAATATGAATATTGAAAAATGACTCTAGGAAGAAAACATAGAACTACAAAGAACCTATGACTCAAAGAAAAAGACTAAAATGACATTTTTTATTCTCCCCACAACTCTATGTGATAACATTTGGCTCCACAGGGGATGGCATGCTCCATGTGAGCTGCCAAGAACATGCAATTCCAATGGACTTATCCATGGGCTATGGAGTCATTTGTGCAACCAACCTCTGTAACACTACCAAAATCTGCCACTTATTCAAGCAAACTAATAAACCTGATGCAACCAAACCTCATACTACAAATCTGATCACACTGTGCAAACTAAAGAAAAGCAAATGCTCGGGAAGCGAGCTTATTTCTTATGTTATCCTACCTCTAACCAGATCTGCAACTTGCTCAAGTAAATGCAAATTTCCCAGCAACCATTCAAATAAATTTAGGACTGAAAAAATCCCATCTCTGCCACTGATCAATAGATAATAACAGAAATATAACAACAATGATATCAACTTCTTCAGAAAATTATACTCACCCACAAAGACCGGTGAAATAATGAAATCTGAAATCTTCAGAGAATATGAAAGATATGACTCCAATAAAGTTGCTACTGGATCCTCAAAACCAAGACTCCACTGGAGGAAGGATCCTGCTGACAAAAAGATGAAAATACGGAAGGGACAATCCATGTATCATTTCATTAGTTTTCTCCATGAAATTTTGTTCTTTTTCGTCAATTCATTCTTGTCTTTCCCTTTACATATAAGAAGGATTGTCCTTTGCTTTGTTTACTCTGATGATCATCAACATTCATTTGTATATCCTTCCTTGGAAGAAGAAGGTCTCCATTCTGCATGTGTTGTAGATGTTGATCATGTCTCCTCACCTCAACCTATTGAGAAGAACGAGGTTTATATCTCAATCCTCCTTGAACATTCTTTGCCATGTAATCATGTGAATGATGGAATTGATTCATTATCTTCTCAGATCTTATCATGTGAATGATGGAATTGATTCATTATCGTCTCAGATCTTATCACCTACTACTATCATTGTTGAGCCTTGCAATCAACTTGTTAAACCTCATTTTCACCCCACTGTTGTCTGAACTAGAATCAGAGAGAAAATGTTTAGACCTTTAAGACTACTATCTCATCTTCATCCTTACCCTCTTAATTTCTTTGAGTATCTTCATTGTTTTTTCCTCTCCACTCTTACACCTTGATAGTATATAAGCTTTGTCTCATGTGCAACTCAAATGTCTTCAATCTGCAGGATGTTATGACTCCATGCCCAATGGAATGCCTCTACAGACAGTTTGCTTCCCTTTTTCTTTATCTTTATTACTCATCCACAACCCATAAACTTGATTTTATTATTTACATTATGATGGGTATTAGGCTTACACCTACAATAGTCTAGGTGTGACTTCTCTCCCTGGAAATGACGCCAAAAATGTTAGCACTAAAAGTTACACTAGACCGCTAATATGTAAGCGCAGTACCCATCAAAATATAAATGGATTAAATTGGTTTGAGTGGATCAACAAAACTGAGAGAGGAAAAGGATAGGGAAGCAAGCATGGATTTAAAACAAATACAACTTAGTAGCATACCATTGGGAATGGAGTCAAGAAAACACTCTATGGATTGAAGGCACTTGAGTTGCACATTAGATAATGAGCTTATATGATGATGAGTAAAGAATGGAGAAAAAACATAAAACAAAACATCCACTAGGCAGGGATCCTCTCTGCAAAAATGAATGCAAGGTACTTGAATAAAAATAATGACTTATAGGAAACTATAGCAGATCTCTTGTTGCTCATGCATCTACAAATCAGAAGCAAACATTGATCCTCAATGATTACAATTTATTTCAAGTAATAAGACAAAGAAATGAAAGACAAAATTCAACACTCTGATAACACAGCTCTCATGAGTCTCCAATAACTAAGAGGAATAAATACAACAATTCCCTAAGGCTTACAAACAATCACCCTCAGGAAAATTGCTTGCTCAAAGTCTCATGTCAGGTCTTTGGACTGACGAATACTTGAACAAAACAATAATTAAAAGGCAATCTCTGCAAATCCTTTGCAGCTCATGAATCTCCTAATCACAAGCAACCATGACCTTCATAGTTTGCAATTTTATTCAAGTGAGATGAAGGAGAAATAAAGACAAAGAAAACATGTTGATAAGACAATTGTCATGAATCCTCAATGTCATAAGTGTATTAACAATAACATGCCCTCATGCTTACAGTGACACACAGATAAACTGCCCCTACAACTCTCTCCTCTCTTGGATCATGAATCCAACCCTTTTCTCATCAAAAACCATTTCATTTATAGTGAATAATCTCTATCTACCCTAAGGATGTCGAAACCAAGGAGTTACATAGGATCCTCCCGCATTTATGAGTCTTGTTACAAACAATTCCAACAAAAGCCTAACAAATTCCTATTTTGGGGAGATTTTGTCTATGATGATAAATGCATTTTGAAACAAGTCATCCTGATTGATCTCGAGATGGAAGACATGTCCCTCATGTCCAAAAAACTCTTAGGATACTATTCGAACCTTCCTTGATAGGTGGAAACCTCCAAACAAGGCGAATATCCAACAACTATGCAAAACAAACAGTTTGCAGTGCCAGTTTGCATCACAATGGTGTTTCAATTATATCTCTTGAATTACAAACTGGGTCATGCTGAAATTTGGACAGCAATTCAATGACATTATCATTATCCTCCACAAAACACTTCAAAAAAACCCACATCATTGTTTTGTAGTTATGATCAAAGCTTTAGACACATCTGCTACAGGAAATGAGTTCGCAGCGCTTCTGTCAATGAGTTTGTAGCACATGTGATAGTTCGCAGCACCAAGAGAAAACAAGCGGCCACACTCCTTTCATGACCTCCAAACAAGACAAAAAATCTCATGGAGTACCTAATGGATATGAGGTTGATGCTATTAATTTCATATTTGCACCCAGATGCTTGTAAGCTGCCTAACCTCCAACCCTCATCCAATATAGTTTGCAGCGCCACAAAGAGAAACAACCACTCAGCCCTTTCCAGACCTTAGAGCAAGGTGGAAAATTTCATAGAGTACCTGGTAATGGAGTCAAATGTTGATACCTTCAAATTTTCACATGGACGCCTACAAGTGGTCTAACCACCAACTATCCTCTGCAACCAGTTCGCAACGAAGTTCGAAGCACCAATCACAGTTTACAGCGCCTGCTCCAAAATTTGATTTTGAGTGCTTCAAGGAAATAGTTAGGATATCCAAATTTATGATCCCTATAAGTTGTTAGAGATAAACCTTGAAAACAATAAAAACCCCTTTCATGTCATAAGTAAATGATTATTTTGAATGAAGGGGGTACTTTGAGTGTGCTGCAAACTCTCCTAGTGAGTTGGCAATGCTCAAACCACAAACCGATTTGACAGCATGAACGAGTAGAGTAACAACTAGAGATACTTCACACGGCTTATGAAAGTGAAAAGTCAAGGTGATGATGGTGAATAGAAGGATGTGATTGATGAAAACTAACACTCCTTATCATTATGACTAAAACTCGACCCAAGACACAACCACAAGATCCTAGACTAGGGCTAAATTGACTTGGGTTTATAAAGACAATCTGAATATTGAAAAATGACTCTAGGAAGAAAACATAGAACTGCAAAGAACCTATGACTTGAAGCAAAAGACTAAAATGACTTTTTTGATTCCCCCCACAACTCTATGTGATAGCACTAGAAATGTCTACTGCAAATATAGGAACAAACATATTGAGTGGCAGTTTAAGGGTTGGGCTATTGGAGCCATTCAAACCAAGTGAGGTACTTGACTTAAGGAGCTTCACCTATGACATCAAGACAAGCCTAATTATGTAGGAACAAGTGAAGAAAGTGTCGGTGACAGAAGGAATGTTTATCTTAGTTGTCACACACGTTCTTGTGATGGGATATGTAAGGGAAGATCTCATAGCTACAATTACATTCGGCTCCACATTTATGAATGCCAATGTAGACAACATTTAGAGATTATGCCAACACAATGAAGATAAGGAAGCAAATATCAAGGAGCTAGAAGAAAAGCTTCAACAAGTCAGGGTTGATGAAATAAGCCTTCAAAGTTTCAAGGTTAGTGCTGAAAAGCTCAAAAGTGAGCTAGAAGAAGACATCGTAGACATGTATGCTCACATGCACCTTTTTCAAGACGCAATTGTGATAATCATTGAGAAGAATAATCAGATACAAAAAAGGTTGACACGGTACAAAACCATTTGAGAAGGAATCGATGACATTGACAGATGGATTGTTGAAAATCCCGACGCACCTCTAGAATTATATAGACCATCAAAAGCAGACAGGAAAACATACTTCTATGCGCTTGACCATTTTCAACAAGCGGAGCAAAAATCTGATAGGGAGGCTAATAAATCATTGTAAATATGCTCAAGGATACAAAAATCTGCACAAGAATTGGTCAAGAGCAACAAACTACCAAAGCTAGACAAGCTCAGAAAAAATATTGTGGCAGGGAGATAGTGGACAAGGTGCGTGACAACACAAATCAAAGGAGATCAGTGGTTGAAGATGACACTACCATGTCCACTGAACTCATAGTTCAACACTTGTTGCAACATGTAAAACTCCACACCATGATACAAATTTTTATGATCACGCTGACAAAAGACATGAGAACCTTGGAAGTTAGTATGACCATGAACATTGCAGCTTTGGAGAATCTATTTTATAGAAGAATCTGATCCCTATACGACCAACTAGAAATTTGGATGACATACATCAGAGACAAAACTCATGAATAAAGACAAAATAATGTCTTAGTGATGACAACACTTGTTTTGTATTTTGTCTTCTCTCAACCAACCTCAATTTTGTCCTTATTATACACTTGTAATTAGGAATAGGAAGTTGAACCATTTTTGTAACCACTTCTTCAAGAAGAAGGTAAAGAGTCACCTAGGAGTTACTTAAAAAATTGTATAAAGTAGAGTGGAGGCCCATTTGGATGGGGCTTTTGACTCTTCAAACATTGTCTATTTCTGAACTATTTTGGGAACACTGTGTCAACTAAAATTAAAGAGTTTTCTTTGTAGTTTTCATGTCTTATTGTTGAAACTGCTAATAAGGAGAAGCCCTCATGGGACAACTTTTGGAGAAGGAATTATTTTGTGTGACACAATCTAAAGGGTGAATTATTTCAAGTGAAGATGAATGTTGTTCATATGGACTATAAGAATGCTAGTTTTTTTATGGATTAACTCGTATGCAATCTATGATATTCTATAGTTTTAAGTGTTTATTTGAATGTCTTTAAGCCTTGAAATTTTTGAGTTGTTAATGTTTGCATTGTTGTAATTTGGACTAATCTGGTTATATGTATCTGTACGCGCTTGTTTTTGATTCTGTGCTTCCATTCCAACAATCTATGTAAGAGTTTATGAAGGATTCGATTTCATTTTTCAACTCGTCGGTTACTTTAGTATGCTCCTAGCTAGGATAGGTTAGAGTAGATAAGTAATACATTAGTTTTCATTTCATACATAGTGTTCATCTACATATTTGCATTACATATCCACTCAACATCATTTTCCATTGGTAAAATCGGTCCATAACCGACCAAAACCCCAAAAAACAATATCAATGGCAGCCAAGCCAAATTTCGGATGGGACTCCTAATCCAAACGTTGCATAGTCTAATTGGGACCGTGTATTGGGGAGTACCCCTTACTGTTTCCGAGCGAATTTAGACTGATCAATAGAAGATTATCTCCTATTCTGGGAAATTTGTCCTCTTCATGATTCGATCTTAGAGTGAACAAAAGGTCATGACCACATCCATGGCCTCTACACATGGCTCATCTACACAACATAATCAAGTGGACAAGGTCATGGAAGAACATCGAGACATCTTCACTTCACCTACCAGGGTGCCTTTTCACTATCAGGTCAAGCATTCAATTGAGCTAACTCTTGTAATGTCTTTGCTTAATGGGCCATTGTATCGACACTCTCTCCTGGAAAATGAGGAAATGAAGCACATGATCCAAGAGCTACTCCAAAAAGGGCACATTCAACCAATATCCTCACCCTATGCAAGCCTAATCGTGCTTGTACAGAAGAAAGATGAGACCTAGCGACTTTGTATTGATTACATAGTTTTTAACAAAATCACAATTAAGATTTGGTACCTAAATCCCCAAATTTATGACCTTCTCGACCAACTCAAGGGGGCAAGTATTTTAGTAAGATTGTTTTGAAGTTCGGCTACCACTAGGTCCCCATAGAACATACCGATGTATGGAAGACCACATTCAAGTCTAAAGAAGGTCGTTTCGAGTGGTTGGTCATTCCCTTTTGCTTGACGAATGCCCCAACCACTTTCATGATATTGATGGATGACATCTTGCAATCCTTGATCAATTCCTTTGTGGTTTAATATATGTATGACATCCTCATCTTCAACAAGTGTTGAGCAGAAAATTTGCACCACATTTAATAGGTCCTCCACACTTTGTAGCAACACAAGTGATATGCTAACTTAGAGAAATGCTCCTTCGACATGAACAAGGTCTAATACCTCAGATACATTGTAGATGAGCATGGTGTTCATGTCGATCTAGCCATTCGTGACCAGCCAGCCCCAAAAACACTCACCGAGCTTTAGGGCTTCTTAGGCCTCACCAACTTCTATCACAGATTTGTATTGGGGTTCTCCCATATTGCATGGGATCTTAGCCAAGTGACCAAGGGTGGTTGCAAAGAAAAATTTGTGTGGGGCAGATCACAACAGAAAGATTTTGATGATCTAAAACATCGCTTATGCTCAGCCTCGGTGCTCGCCTTACCCAATTTGCAACAACCATTTGAGATTGAGATTGATGCTTCTGATTATGTTGTTGGTGCCATTCTCACTCAGCATGGTCATCCAATGGCCTCTCATAGTAATACACTCTCAGATGTCATCCGTAAGTAACCCACCTATGAAAAAGAAATGTATTCCATCGTACAATCTTGCTGCCAATGGAATCATTGCATTCTAGGGAACAAGACAATCATTCTTGGACTAACTTGTATGTGAACGGGTTATAAGACCCAAGGTTTGGTTTAACTATGACCAACAAACCCACCAGAAATTGGCCCTTTAGACATCACCTACTTGTGCAGATGAAGTCTCACCCGATGTATCTATTGGGGTTGCAAGAACCAGGCTTATGCAGTAGTAAGGGAAAGGGAGGTGGATAGTCGAGTCATTGTGCCTTCTCTATCTATGTATGTGATTCAGATCTAGTTAGTATTACTTTCTTTTAGGTTCCCTGGCTTAGCATATTTCTAATGATTACAGAGATTCTTCACAGTTACAGTCATGAATATTACGCCACATTTCATCTATAAACTAGTCTAGTCTACGAAGCATAGAACCATAACTCATAAGCACACCTAGACAAATAGATACCATAAGACACAATATCATCTCTAAACTCTCTCTTTATTCATCTATTTTCTTGATAACCATCTATTACATTCACGACTCCAACATACTCTATTTTTCCTTGCCCCCTAATCTCCCATCTCGTTACATATTTATACTTCAAAACCTAGGGCTTAAAACCCTGGTCTATTTATCCCAAAACTATTACAATGCATGGCCAGCTCAGTTAACCAGCTGTTTCGGATGCTTTCTTTTGCTTTTTTCTCTTCATGCAGCTTTTCGGTTGTTCTGTTATTTCTGGAATGTTGTGTTATCATCCTTCTCTGGAGATTTATTCTCTTGCTCTCTTGCTTTATTCTTTTGTCTATGTGTTGTATTCCTCCTGTGCGCTTTCTTCTATCTGTGCACTTTCTTCCTTCTACGCACTTTATTTCTACTTAGGTTTTTCTCCCAACATTGCATCAAAAACTGCATGTCCAACACGCCCCCAACACTCACATGTGGCTTGTCCCGGGCCACTTAGGCCTACTGCCTATTCTTCCATGCCGAAATGAATTGTTGAGAGGCAACCTTAGCGACCTCTACCTCTTTGACAAATGCAACCTTTGTTGTTACTATCTCCTCTATGGCCTGCGAGGTCAAGTCTTTGAGTTTGTTCTCTGCTTCCGCCACTGCTTGTTTGACCTTACCTTGCATAGTGGACAATTCTCCAATGATCCTTATTGTTTCTTCATGCCTCGGTCCTAGTCATTGTTGAAGGATCTTGTGTTGGTCCCTCATTCTCTCCACTTCTACATATGCTTGTCATTGAGCCAAAATGGATGTTATATGCTTTACTGGTGGGAGTGTAGCCACCTTTTTTACTGCCTTGTGCACCTGGTCCCGTGCTTCTCTTGGCTTGGCCTCTATGGCCTTCATTTTCAGGTCTCCCATGAGCTCTTCCCACACCTGCACACTCTCCTCACAAAGTTTTGTGCATTCATCTTCTATTTTCTTGATCTTGGAAACTCTTGTCGTTGCCATCCGCACCCTACCTCTGCACACCTATGGTGGCATTCGAGCGTGCTCTTCAGATGTAAATCCTGGATCTGTTTCGGGAATCCCTTAATTAATTCACCAATATTCAACAGTTCTTCCTCCATAGTGGCTTCTATTACCAGGGGAACTTATGGTACTTGCTTGTATAATTTCTGGACAACTTCTTGTGTCTTCTGCACCATGGCTTCAATTTCATCCTTTTCATATAGTGCTTTCGTGACCCTTACCTCATCCCCATCGTTATTCTTTATAACTTCCTCTATTCATCCTTCAATTTCCTTCTTTTGTTGAAGGGCCATATCGTATTGTGCTTTCACTTGGGCTCTTTCGTCCCTCAGTCTATCCAAGTCTCAGTTTGTTATGTCTCCTTTGTGCTTTATTTCTTGCACCAATTTTTCTTTTAAGTCCTATACTCTTTGGATGGGTAGTATTGATACAATTATTTTAAGCTGGCCCAACGGCTTTATTTTCTCCTACAATTCACCCGCTAGAAACTCTAGCGCATTTGCCTTAATCCGTAAGGTCCAATGATCCCTTGTTAACTCTATCACGGTCGTCTGCGTGCTTTCTGCTTCTATCCTTGGTCATGTGGACGTGATGTAGGTTGTTTCTAGAATTTGTTGAAGTATCCCCAGCTGGTCCTGCGCCTTATTTTGTTGTTCCTCTTATTTCTTTGTTGCTTCCTCCCATATTTCCTCAGTGGTATCCCATATTTGGTACCCAATCCTATCCATATATTCATTGGTTAAGATATAAAATTGGGTCTTCTTCTGCGCCTTAACTTTCTTCCACACTCCTCCTGCTTGTTCTGGCCCCTTATCCTTCCTTTTGAGCCCTGCTTCAGGGACTGTAGTTTGGAAAGGAAGATTACCTATGCCATTCGTCTGATCCTGTTCTTCCTCACTTTTTTCTTGGTCTTCATCCTCTTCTGATCGCCCTGTATTTTCTGATGGGCTCTTCCACTCTTCCTCCCAATCATTGATTATTAATTTTACGTCCTTTGTGGTCAACTAGTAACTGGTTGGTAACCATTGTCGCTCATGATCCTTTTTTTCTTAGACATACAGATTGTGCATGCCAGCTCTGAATAGTGCAATATACTTATATGCGGTGATTGCTCCCTCTGATATGCGTAGGGTGGTCTCCACTATAATATTCATGAACTACAAATAGTTATAAAAACTTGGCGTTGTTGGTGTTCTGTCGCCTCTTGATTATTGTGTGCCACAAGTTGGCATACCTAGCAGCCAAAGGGTTGTGACCTAAAGTGTTCGTATGTTGTTAATACGCCGACAATTTCCACTTGACCAGCGCAATGAGGATGAGCAACCATGCGTAGTGAAATTCGGTGCCCTTCTCTCGGGCCTCTGTGCAATCTTGTAGAAACTGGTTGACTAAAAATGTAGCCCAGTTCATCTGAATGCCTTCCTTGCATTTTTCGGCTGTTGAAATTATTGCAGTGGGTACTTCGTCTTTTCAAGATTTGCGCAATAGTTTGCAGGCCAAAACCTGTGTCGCAAACCTGACATCCTTGTAGCTAATGCTCTTGACATCCATAGCCCTCTTGCCTCTAAATGTGACAAATTTTTCTTTCATGGATTCAGAGAGGACTCGCTCTCCCATTTTGTTGAACAATGGTGTTGGGTCTTCACATGCTTTGAAAAACCCTATGATACGTGCAATCAGTATTGTATCAATCGATATTGAGGAATCGAGCCATATTGTCCTCGCATGAACACAACTGAGTAACACCTTTACATAAGCATTAATCTGTGTACTTCTTCTGAAATGTGGAATTTCAAACAAGTTCAGTATCCCTGCTTTCTCTAAGCCTGACGCTCATTCCTGTGGATCTACCAGAATTGCTCTTGTGCCTGGAACAGTCTTTGTGCATAAATATTGATCCTTGGCCAATTCAAGGAATTTTGGTGTATCTGTGATATCGTGGTCCATAAACTTCAAATTGGCTATCTTCCTGAGCATGTCTTCATCATTATTGACACCAAATGGAACTAGGTGCTATCGGCAATGGATACTTGGCATTATCTGGTACATTGATTGGTGGTGTGTCATCCTTCCTTGGGTGTAAATAGTCTCTATGAAAAACTGTAGGTGGCGCTGGAGTCGAAGTTCTGGCTACCTCCTTGACCTCCACGTCTGTTATGGGTTGTTTCGGTTATTTCTTCACTGCGCTAAATGACCCTCCCACTCTTGGCGGTTCCATTCTATTTGTGTGATGAACACTTGGAATAACTTTATGTGTTTGTGCGGGTTGCATGAGCTCGGCTCTGGTAGTTCATCTTTGTTCGCTCCTGCTTGCATGCAACAAATGACTTAGAGTTTACCAACTTTTTGTTTTTTTTTGTGCTTTCACACCAATTATACCTATCTCATCCTACCTTAACTACCTTGCCCAATTTTTCATCGTGGTGGGTAAGTGGTTAACTAAATGCTCCTTTATTTCCAAATTTGTCTTATGATTTTCCTCTCGTATCGTTGATCAGTTCGTGATTTCCGATGGATTTTCCCATTTAAGATTTATATGACACTTTTATGACCTGTCACGTCAGCAGCTTACCTATCATTTCCATGCCTTACGACTCTTAACAGTGTTGTTATTGCCAAACTGCGCATCGGGTGTTTGTTGTGTCATCGATATCCTATGCAGTTGGTCTCATCTGTGTCTTGGTGCAGTGTGCTTTTTGCGTGCGATGATCATTCCTTCTGAGCAAGTTCTGATACCTTGGTACTAAAATACTCTTTTTTCTTCTTCCTATATCTAAATTTTATTTGATTTGCTTCCCTTTTCTACTTTTTATTTGGTTTTCCTTGTCTTTATTGCTACTATGGTACAACTACTATAATACAGGGGTTCTGGCACAACCCAGATTACTGCGTAGAATGTCGGTTGTCTCTATAGAGTTTCAGTCGACTCCCATTCACAATTCCTTCTAGGACTTTTCCATTCAAGGTTTCCAACCATGCAAAACGCGTCTCGGTTATTTGTTGGATCACATAAGGTCCTAACCAATGCATATAAAACTTCTCGGGATGTTGCATATACTTGTTTTCATAGAGTAGTACCAAATCATCAGCTTGACATTTATTTGGTTTAATGTGGCGATCGTTCCAGGCCTTCTCTTTGGATTTCTAAACTTTTTGATGAAATCCTGTAAGAAACCGATCCTCCTCAAGATGTACTAACTGTGCTAACCTCTCCTCAATCGGCTCAATATCCGAGAGCTCAGTGATTGTTGCAATGCACAGGTTGGGTAAAATGAACTCCATTGGCATCACTACTTCCTGTCGATAGACCAACCAAAAATGTGTATGTCCTATCAACTTCTTACATGTAGTTTTGTAAGCCCATAGTACTATAGGTACTCGTAAGTCCCAATCATCTCTCCCTACATTGTAGATCTTTGTCAAAGCATTCTCCAAGATATTATTGAAAGATTCCACTGTGCCATTGGCCTGAGGGTGATATGGTGTACTCTTTTGATGATGAATCTGAAACTCCTCAGTCGATGCAACAATTAGTACAATTAGTAACCGATACAATTAGTACAATTAGTACATTCTCGAATAGAAACCACGCAGCAGTCTCCGCAGTACAATTAGTAACCGATGCTACTTCTGCCCACCTTTTCAAGTACTATGTCGCAGTGATGATGTCCATTGCTCCTGATCTTATTGCTTTTGGATTGATTGGTCCTACAAAGTCAATGGACCACTTATCAAATGCTTGCAATGTAACATGTGGATTTAAAGACATTTCATCTCTCCTAGATGATTTTCCCACTCTTTGACATACATCGCAGGACTGGCAATACTCCTTCATATCTTTGTGAAGTGTAGGCCACCAAAGCCCTGTGCATAAAATCTTATGAGTTGTTTTCCTTCCTACGTAGTGTCCTCCAACCATCCCATTATGCACTTCTTCAAGTATAATTGTCCTTTCACGTTCTAGTACACAACATCTCAATATCCCATCTGCACCTAACTTATATAAATTCCCTACAATCAACTAGTAATCTGCATCTTTCACTACCAATTGCTTCTTTTGTGCAACGGTCATGTCCGAGGGAGCCATGCCAATACTTAGAAACTCCACAATGTTCGAGAAGTAATCATCCACCATCCTTAATGCAAATAATTGTGCATCTGGGAGGCTATCATCTAAATTACCTACATCTTCTCCTGTCAATATGCGTGATAGATGATCTGGTCCTGCATTAAGCTTCCCTAGTTTTATGATGACCTCAAAATCATATTCCTTAAAAAAAATAGCCATATGCAAATTCTTCCTCCTAATATAGGTTTGTTGACTAAGTACTTTTATGTAGAATGGTTTGTATACATCTTGAAGTGGGACCCCAGTAAGTAGTGCCTGAACTTTTGTAGCGCATAGACCATTTCCAATCCTTCATGTTCTGTAATTGTATAATTTTTTTATGATATAAACAACTTCCTACTTGCAAAATCGATTGGATGATCTATGTCCCCTTCTCCAGGTTGTGATAGTACTGTGCCTAACTATATAGATGACGCAACTACATGCACATGGAACTCCTTGTTCCACTCCGAAAAGATCAGAATTGGTGCGATACCAGTTTCTTCTTCAAGGTGTCCATGCTCTTCTGGAAGTCCTCATTCCATTGGAACTTGGCTTCCTTCTTCATTAAATTTTCCATGGGTGTTGTAATATGTGCATATCCTTTGATAAATTTCCTGTAATAACTGGTATGACCCAACTTTTCCCTCAATTGTTTGACCGATGTCGAAGGTTCCAAGTCCAGAATTACTGCAATCTTGGTTGGATTGGCTAATAGTCCTTGTTTGCATACGGCATATCCTAGTAGAATTCCAAACGAAGCGCAAAAGATACACTTCTTTAAGTTCAAGAAAATCTGACATTGTATGTACCGATCTAACATGAGTCGAAGAACTTCTATATGATCTTGTAGTAAATTGAACATCGTCTAGTCATCCAAGTAAACTTCCAGGAATTTATGGATGAACTTTTTGAATGCTGCCACTACTACCCTAGAAATCACCATAGGGACATTCTTCAATCCGAATGACATAACTGTGTATTGATAACTACCCCACTCCATTGCAAATGTAGTCTTGTGTCTATCCTCCTACACTATTTGTATTTTATGGTACCGAGAGAATCCATATGTAAAAGAATAAGTTTCTCAACCTCCTAAGTTTTCTAGTACTTCATCTGTGAATGGTGTTGGGAATGGATCATGTAAGCATGCGTCATTCACTTTCTTTAGGTCCACGCAGATCTAAATTTCGCCTATCTTCTTGTCTTGCACCACCATTGGGCTAATCCACTTTGATTGGTCTATTGGTTCAATGATACCTGCGTCCAACATCCTGTCTATTTCATCCTTGACCTTCTCTTTATACCTCAGATTTAACCTGTAAGGTCTCTGTCGGATTGGCTTAGCTCTAGGTTTCAGTGGAATCTTCATCTTGCCTAAGTCTCCCACTATCCTCTTCATCTCTGAGAATGTTGTTGGGAATAAGTCTTGATATTCCTATAATAAGTCTGCAACCTTTTCAATTGTCTCATCGTTCCAACAATCTCCTATCTATGCAAACCTAGAATTCTTTGTCGTCTCGATATTTACCTTCTTCATCTTTATTGGTTTTGTGTATGCGACATATGCAAGATCTGGCCCTTCTACTACACATGCTCCTTTTGTCTCAGTTATTTGTACATTCTTGGGATCCTCTTCATCGTGCTCTTCCTTCTTTACATTATAACACTCCAATAGCTTATGGACAATCATCTAGGTTTTGTACACACTGCATACTGGTACTACTTCCATTGTCTCTACCTCCGAGAACATATTCGTTCAAATCGCCTGTAGTCTTGCATATATATATGGATATTCACATTTGAATGTAAATGTGATTTCAAATATCTGATTCAATTCTTCCCGTATTGTTGTCTCCCCACGCATCTCCAATTCTAAATACCAATTCTTCGGGATTGGAAACAAGGTGTGTATAAATTTGTGTGTCTACTCTATTTCCAGTATTGAGCGCCATAAAGCCCTGCATTTTTTCACGTGACCCACCAGGTCACTCTCTCCTATGTACTTATGTGCAATATCTTATCCCTTGGAGCCAAAACGTATATGTATTAGTTTACTGCATTGTGACTAGTCTTTTATCCCATCTCTGTGTGCAACTCGCCATCTAGCTGGAGTCTCCTTAAAAATGACATCCAGTGCCAACAACCTTTGTTGTTCAGGTCCCTGTAACTCAAATGCGTTTACAAACATGCCTATCTCATTTAGTCCATTGTACCTGGGTGGGTCACATAGCTCCATTCCAATCCATTGCAAGGATCGATTGATAGACGCACATCGTCTAGTTGACACTTCATGCATCATTTGTTGCCAATTCTCGAGATCGGCTTCTGAATCTGATGTGCGTGAACTGATACTTCTCGAACTCGGGGCACCATCTGTTGTCGGGTCGACATAATCCTCCATACGCGCAGTTAGATTGTAAAAGTTGTCAATTTCATTCCCTCTGGATGGCTTTGTGTATCTCTTTCCTTCTGATGGGTCCAAGGGTGTAGCAAGTTTTAGATCCCCAACCTTGAATACCATCTCCCTCCTTTTCAAGTTAATGATTGCTTGTTTACAGAAATCCCATTCCAGTCCCATCAGTGTTGGATATGGTTGATTTTCATATACGATCTCAATAACTTCAAAGTCTGCCATGCTGTGCACCTCATCTATGTTCACAGGTACTCATGTTAGTCGCCCAATCAAGACTATCTTATGCTAATTCATGAGCCTTAGCTGAAAAGGGGACCATACTAGCTCAGGTTTTTCCATCATCTCCCATGTCTGCTTAGGTAGCACATTCACATCAGACTGTAAGTCCAAGATAACATTATCCACATCATACTCTCCAATTTTCTCATTGAACCTGAATTCTCCATTGGTTCTCTTCCTGCGCAGTACCCGGTTTACCGTTCTTTGTGCGACAGGGATGTCTCTTCCTTTTGTGCAGTGATCAATCATGTTATATAATGTACTTAGCATAGTTCTATCTTTCATTAGTTCTACACAACTCCTTAATTAAAAATTTTAGTGTACTTACTTGCGCAATTGGCTTCTCTGACACATCACAATCTTCTATATGAGGCATCAATGATGTTGATGCTCCCCCATGTTGTCCAAGTATTTATTTTCTTACGCTCTGATATGTCTCTTTATCCTGTTGTGGATTGAATGTTGGTATAGGCCATGTTGACTTCCTTACCCACTACTCTGTTCATTTTCCTTGATTTTCCATATTAGTGCATGTTCTAGCTCCTCCACGTGTATCAACAACTACTTCTGGTCCTTCATTGCGTGTTTCGGTTGATATCATCTGCACATTCAGATTCATATTTTGGTTTGAGTTTCCTCTGGCCTGCTACTTCACAACTAGTTGGGCGCAGTCTTTTGTCGAGTGATACAGTGCTCTGCAATATATGCATGTCATACATGGATTCTAGCAAGCACATGCCAAGTGTCCAGGTTGATTACAGTTATAACAAATAATCGTTCTGCATCCTCCTCTACCAAAAGTCCCTCTACCCCAGCATCTACCAAAGTTTCCTCTATTCCCTGGAATGAACCCTCTTTGATTGTTATATTGCGCATCCCCTCCTTCTATGAAGGCATTCTCTTCTTGGATCCAGTACATATCCGATGTGTGCTCCCTTAGTAGGTCGAGCACACGACGGTCCTTTTCTTCATGTCCTACCGACTTGCAAAAATTGCAAAACAAGTTCTTTGGTGTACTCTGGTACTCTTGTAGCAATGTACACTCGGTGGGGTGATGGCCCCATTTCTTACATATCTTGTAGTATCACCCCCCAGGTAGTGGATTCGTTGCTCCAGCTGCCAAATACTACGTGAATGTTGGGTATTTTTCCTTTCCTTGTGATGGCCCTTTGTTCTACATTTCATACACCAAAATTGTTCTCGTTTCTCGCTTTCTTTGGTAAGCTCGACCAGTTGAATTGTCAATGCAGCCAAATACGTCTGAACTTGTGCCATTCCTCCAATATCTTAGATGGTTGACCGTCGTATGAGGGCCAATGAATGCAAGTTGGTTTATGGTCACCATGTTTCCATTTTGAGGGAAACACATCACTCGAGAGAGGGTGGACACAAGAGCCTTCATAACATAAACATAGTCTTGCCCGAGGTGCAAATTAAAATACAAGGGGTCATGGACTACCATCACATTAACATAGACAATTTTCCCTCCTAAAGTAACATGAAATTGAGGAAGGATCCATAAAGGTTGAGTAATCCCTTTGTTAAAAGCCAACATATTTTGAGTCACCGATGCAAGCTGAGGAGAACCTAAAGCTTGCCAAGCAATGGAGGATAAAAGACTAATTGATGCACCTTCATCGACAATAGTCTGGGGAACATCCATACCACAAACATGAACAGTGATTTGGAAAGGTATATAGGAAGGGAAACGAGATTCCAATAGTGCACCCCAATCGAAAATAATAGCCTCATTACTCGCAGGGGGTTCTTTTGGAACGTGTGTAGTGCCCCCTAGTCTAGAAGATTCGATAGTAACAAGAAACACCTGAGAGACATCCTCACTCTTCAAAGGAGGAGTGGGATTGACTAAGGGTAGTATTGGATCAACCACTTTAACTTCACTCTCCAAGGGGAGAGTGGGATCGATCGAAGGTGAAATCGAATCGATCACTTGATCAATTGGCTCAATTGATGATGGAACCGAAAGGATTACATGATCAACCTGATTGACTGATGATGGAACTAGATTAACCAATTCATCAACCAATGGTGGGTTGGGAGATGGAATTTGTTGTTGGAAATTAGTAATCTTTTCCAATAGATATGAAGCCTCATCCATATGAGGGCAAAGGTAGCTGCGGTGCATCTCCTTACATAACAAGCAAGGAAATTTGACATTATCCTTCTTATGTCCAACCTGATTATCATTAGTTGATGGTTTGTCACCAACATGACTTACAACAGCTAATGATGCGGGTTAAGAACCCTGAGACCACAGTTCTACAACCTTGGGAATACCAGGGCAATCCTTAAGAAGGTGGTCACCCTTACAAATCCTACAAGGGAATTTGGGCTTGTGATGTGTCTTGGTAGACTTGTCGATATTATCAATACTCCTAGCATGATGAAAATTAGTTGGTTGATCACTTCCAACATATCTTGTAGTGGTTGGAAGTTTTCCCTCTAGCTTATTTTTATTCTTTGTAATCTTCCTTTTCTTCTTCTTCTTATCCACTTGGTTACTAGTTGCAGATCTTTCACTAGGCGAAAACGAAGAACAGGAAGAAGACCCTATGGGTGAAGAAGGTAGAGGATCGACATGAGGTTTATGGTCCTGGGGTGGAGTACTTACGAACGAAGCACTAGGAGCATTTACATTCACCGGAGTGGAAAACAGCTAGACCGGTAACCCGATAGTGAGTCCAAGAAGAGTCAAAGTAGTGATATAAGGAGGACCAACGTGTCCCACAGAAGGAGAAACAAATGGTATCCTAGGAAAAGGGGTCCCTTCATTGGTATTTCCAGGAACTAACGCCATAGACAGGACTCAACCCTAAGGGATTTTCTAGAGAAAACAAACATCACACGCTAAAAAATATAGGAAGCAAACCAAACAAACAACCCTTTTCTCAGTGAACGCGCTAGTTGGTGATGAAATCCAACGTCATAGGATCAATATGAAAAATGGGTTGAGATAGAGCGGGTGGATCAGTTACGTTGGTGACCTGCTTAACAGACTTACGCCTTGGTGCAATTTCCCTCACAGTTTATCTGTGGGTTACCCTCCAAGGAGCCTGAGTGACTTTGACCAACGTCTGACCCAGGTACAACAAAGACTCCCCTTCATCGACACCTTGTGTATGAAACATACAGATAAAGGCCACTAAGGTTACCAACTTTTAGTCAGCCTCTGGGCGGGTACAGTTGACAGTCGGGATCGAATGTATGGGCAGGATATCAAGTCCAAAATTATTCAAGAGAACTAAATACAAGTCGATCGGTAAACTCTTGAGGACCCCGAACGGATTCGGGATTCACAAAGCTCCGAGACCAAATGAAAAAAATTGATTCTTAGGAAGAACCCCCAGTATATGATCATTTCTCTATGATTAGTTAAGCCTCGGAGGGGTAATCTCCATTTCTCTTCCGCACGCGACTTCATGTTTAGCCCCTGTGTGAGAGGGGGTTCCCAGCTATGCTTATATGAAAAATGGATTTTATCTCCCTATCGCAAGACTCTATGTTTCTTTTTGGATTTGGAAAGTTATTCTCAACACCTATTCCAAAGCCCTGCACTTAAGCTAATGTAGGTTTGCAAAGCCCTAGAAATTATTTTTTCTAGATTGATTTTAATAAGCGCTTTGATTTTTAGGTTGTTGTTTATTCAAGGTTATGGAAGTGAAGCTGATGATATTGGTGACTTTGAATCCAAAAGAGTGCAACAGAATGAGATGCAAAGCTTTATGTTCTATGAACTCTATCTATGGAAAGCACAAGAGTCTTTTTCCATTCCCAAATGCATAAGCCCAAACAGTTTACCTAATGCAAACTAAAAACATGTACCACCCAAAACTTTGAATGCAATCAATTTCTTTTCGTTTGATTTAAATGCAATGAACCTAAATCAAATGAAAGTTCTTTATGCTTCCTAACTTTCAATGCAAGAATCCAATGGAGATACAAACACATATGAAGTAAAAAGATCGAAAAAGAAATGCACTCAAAGCCGACGAGAATTGAGAGAAACCAAGTGTGAAATAACTCTCTCAATCAAGAACTCAAAAGGTTGACAAGTACTCAAAGAATGCAAACTGTTAGAATGATTCCAACATATGTTCATACAAGAACCCAAACAATGAAAAGAGAAAGAGAATCACTCAACAATCTTTAAAAATGAGCATCAAGAAAAGGCATTTCAGCTAGGTTGTGGTAAGAAAAAGAATCTCAATCATTCAAAAGAGCGATATGTTCTAAAGAATATTGAAAATAAACTCAAGACCAATCAAACCTTTATAGAATTCTTCCAATCAATCAGATAATTGAAAACATCATGAGACAAAGACCAAACTAGTGAAAAGCAAGGTGAACCAATATCGCAGCGTAGAAGAGGTTTCCAAACTCAATAAAGATAAAAATGAGTGATGAATATCAAATCCTCAATCCAAACAAATTCAAAGACAATCAAGAGTCATTAGGAAAAAAACCTCTCAGAAGAAGACTGAGAAAAAGTAGGCAGAAAGAGACAAAAACACCAAAAAAGGGAGATTGGCGCCCATGTTCTCAAAGAGACAAAGTGCTAGTTAGGAGAATGGCGCCCTCTAGCAGGCTTAGGGGAGCGCCAATCAGGAGAATGGCGCCCTCTAGCAGGCTTAGGGGAGTGCCAATCAGGAGAATGATGTCGTCTAGCAGGCTTAGGGGAGCACCAGTAAGGTAAGTGGCGCCAGTAAGGCTTGAGCAGTGGAGTCGTCAATGGCATTTTGGAAGCTGGATTCTGCATTGAGAGTGGAGTCGCCAGTGAAAATTTAAATTTATGGATTCTTCTACCAGTCGAATCACCTTCAAATCGATTTTTCGATGTGTGGAGTCGCCAAAGAAACAATACAACCAATATGTTCCTAAGTGTTTGCTGCTCTCAGACCTTAGAAATAAACCATGTCGTTCTTTCCCAGGGAAAATTTTTCAATTTATTCCCCGACAACGGCACCAGAATGTTAGCACTCTATAAATCTGTCTGGCTGGAAGACAAACGACAGAGGTAACTATTTCAACCAACTTTAGGTTGGATTCTTACCTTTCCAACCATAGAGGGCTCTCTCGGACATACAACTATTTGGGATATTCAAAATATTTTGCAATGCGTGTACAGAGGTCAGATTTTGCCATGGTGTAAAATTTAAAGGTGGTAGGACAAAACAAAAGAACATGGCCATTGGGCAATGGGTTCTGTTCCTAAAAAAAATATGAAGAGTTATAAGCTATGTATTTCCAGAGGGAACAGAGGCAAAATAGGTATGATGTTCAGCCAAATAAGTAATGTGAGGTGGCAGAGGAGAGGAGAGGAAAGAATACTATCAACAAGAGGCATTTAATATAGGGAGAATATCTTGGTGAAGTATTATAATAAGAAACATGAGAACTGGCTACTGCAAACAGAGTACTAATCACGAGTGAGGTCTGAAATAGTAAACAAAATTACATAACAAGTATAATCGATATAAGAAGGAGCACCAACAAAGATGAATTCCTTCTATTACTTACAGATTATTAATAGCAGAAAAACACATTTACGAATAATGAAATACAAGGAGACACATTGAACAACAAAACCATGATGAATCTCGACTGTCTCAGAAAAACCCTTTCTGCTTATATTAAAATTTCATAAAAAACTACAAAGTTGTCCTGCTACGAGGGAAGGCCCCTCTCCGGTAAGTCCAACCATTCATTTATTTTTTTGATAATATATATAGATACATTACATATGGAATTCAAAACAAATCATCTTCCCCAAAGTTCCAAAAATAGACATTTGTCACAGAAGGAGTAATGTACAATAACTGAACTCCTATATTATGGGGGATGTTATAAACCAAAACTGACATATTTGGGATTTTTACCCTGAATGCCACTTGTCTATATCATTACAAAATTCTCTGAAACATACTTAATTTAGCTTGAAATCTATTTCATATTAGCAATTTCTTCCTTTAAAGTGTCAAGCCAAGCAGGTTGGTTTTCTCCAACACTTTCAACCACTTCAACTTTAACCTTTGTCTTTTGTCGCTTGCTCCTTTTACCCTTGCCATATTGTAGGTGATGTATGTCTGGGTACCCATTGATAATTAAATCCTTCATGATAGGATTTAGTCTAATTCCTTCACCTGACCCTGACTCATTTGCAGGCTCTGTGTGAAATTTCATTGCCAGTATTCGTCCAACAAGCTTTTATTTCTTCTTTATCTACAATTTTGTCAAAATATTTGAATATCCCGGTCCGCTGAAGGCTGCCAGATCTATCTTCTCCATTTCCTCTAGTTTTCCCCGAAGCACGATCTTACCCCCCTTAGTTGTACAAGAGTTAGGTGAATGATTCGAATTGCGGTTACCACGTTCTGTAATAAAACGTTAATCGACCAAAACAAAGTAATGTCACCCATTCTTTGAATGACAATCATCATTGAGTGCCAATCATGGGCTATTGATGAAAGTCCTTGCATGGATAACGACTTATCACGTTCGACCATTGATTCCAAATGATGAGCCTTCAAACCAATTTTTTTGCGGCGCTCACCCGGTATCGCATGGACGAAAAGTACCCAAACAAGTGTCCTAAGGTGATTTGACTGGCCGTCAGATTTACCTTTCCACATGCAGCCCTTGGATTTGACATATTCAATCATTTTTGACATGTGACATCAGGGTGTGGTTTAGTGGTTTTGAGCTCACCCACTTTCCCCCCCGATATGCATTTGGTGGCGCCACATGCATTCGAAATGAAACCGTGGTATTCATATCAGCCCCCTTTCGAAAGATTAACCTCTGCGCTAGTTCTTGGCATAATATGCTCCCTAACCATTTATCTATGACACCCACGATCTGTGACCCGTTGGGTCCCATCCACTTCACACCTCCTCTAGATTTATCCCCGTACGCTCATCTATCAATCCTTTATACTGATTTAGCCTCCTGTTAAGTCCCAAAACTTGGAGTCCCAAAAATTGTTACAGTGATAACATAGGCTCTAACTGTAGATGCTATCCTCTCTGCGAGGTAGCAAAGAACAGTAGACCTTGTGCCTCATCCATTAGGGATTCTCTTACAATAGATGTGTATAATACCTTGAACTGTCACCAATGTCCGTTGCAAACCACAATCTATACATTGTCCTCACTTAGAGGCTGAACGCTTTATTTGGAGACCTAAACTTGAAAATGTTTGATCTACAAGCTTATTTGCGCCTACCTACCCTAATTGTTGAAACGAATTGTCAGTCAAGTGAAATGAAAGTGCCAATGCAGCCAAGCCAACACTGTATTCGCTGCTTGTTTATTTAGCACATGCTTGTTCCAAAGCTTGTTCATTGATAACCCTTTCGAGAAGTTATATATGAGTTTGAATCTTAGAATTTCAAAAACATTGGGGTTGCCTATTTTTTCTAGCAAAATTGTAAATGGATCTTCCAACGCATGCATAAGACCACAATCATGTTTCACTTCTTCCACTGTACTCTTGCTTTTATGTGATTTACCCTATTGATTTCCATCAAGAGGCTGAAAAATCTGCTGAGACTGCTGGAAGTAACAACCTTTTGAATCAAAAGACATCATTGGCTAAAAAGAAACCACTGGTTTGAAACAATCCATATCTAAAACTGACGTTGATTTGCCATTATCTTCATCTCTGAGCTTACAATCCATCCTAAGCCTTAAATTTTGACTGTTAGAATTTTCCATATAACATGCCACACAGTCATGAGAACCATGAAAAATCATTTATTCTTGATGAACAAAAACAGAAAGACAAGCCTCTTTCATAAATGTTTTTTGTTATTGCTCCATTTCTTTTGTTCTGAGAACATTTTCAGATATGACAGCCAGATTATGTGTATCAAGACTATCATCTTATTCATCAAACAATTTTGGTTTGGTTTTATTAACCTTCTGGAAATTTGCTTGAGGATTGTCATTTTGGCTTACAAATGAAGGAAGGGGAATAAGTTTATGTTCATAATATTCTTGCAAATGTGGAAAGCTAACAACATGAACTATTTCACATTCCAGAGTTCTCATGGATGCTTTCTCAAAACCATGATTTTCAAGTGAATCAAATAAAACAACTGCCTCCTTATTATCTTTCTATATTTCTGATTGAAAAGTGGCATACACTATTTTGTTGCTTTCCTGAAACTCTATGTCATTTGTTTGTTCACTACTTGAAGTTTCCATATATGTAGTTTTAGAATCCTCGTCTCTGTCTAGGCCACTTAGAATTTGGACAACCACATCATTCATAGGGGACGAAAAACAACTTTGACACACTTTGTCTTGCTGGAAATCTTGTTGTATATCTTCATTGAGTTCAGGAGAAGGAAAATGACCTTTAACAACAATTTCTGGATCAGTTTCATCTTCACTTTCAAGTTGGTAGTTGAGCATGTGCTGCAAATATGAATTGAAATAACTTTCCATGTAATCAACCATATGATCATTAAATGCATGTGAAGGTTGTTGATCCTCCTCACTGACAACAATTTGTTGATGTAAAGCAGTGCCATTGCAGTTTGACTTTCCTGCTTCCTCTGTTATCTCATGTTTTTCTTTCAACAATTCAAAGGAAGAAAAACATAATGGAAGATGGTTTTCATTTGCAAGTCCACTGTATTTCGAATATTCAACATCATGTCTGGAGGATTTCTGATTTGAAACATTATAAACACTTTGCTTCATTGATTTGAAAGAATAAAAACATAGTGGCAACGTTCTTTCACCTAATTCAAAACCTTCTTCATTTTCTTCATTATTGCCATATGCACAATTCTCAATTTCTTTGGATTGCTGAACACACTCATTTTCAGGTTCCTCTTCGACCAATGGCTGCAATTTTGAACTGACAATACCTTCTACATAATAAGTGACAAGATCATCAGACACATGAGAAGATTGTTGCAATTTCTTGTCGAGTTGTTCTAGTGAATCAGTGTGATTTGGCATCAACACACATTTCGTTGCTTCGATGATGATCTTAGAATTTTCTTTCAAAAATTTAAATGAATAGAAGCATAAAGGTAAAGAATTCCCTTCAACTAATTTAGTACTTTCTTCTCTGTAACTGTGATATGTAGGATGATTGTTCTCATTATACTGCTGAAAAAGAACATTTTCTGATAGAGGAAATGCAGTTGATTGTTCTAGGAGGTCATCATCATAATCATCATCATATTCATTGTATATAGGCAAATCAACAACATCTGCAATATTGTCTAACAAGAAAAAACTTGGGACATCAACCTGTTCTTCAACAAATTGATTTGAAAACTCATCTTCTTGACTGTCTACAAATGAATATATGAAACAGTCAGCTCCATGCTTGTCATGGGGTGGATCAAAAACTACATAGGTACCTTCTCTTTCAATAAATGGAAAATAATTATTGGCAAAAGTCATTTACATTCAAAACTCCAAGAGGACCTATGATATCATCAATTTTATGCTCAAGATTCCAGAAAAACGTTCTCTGTTCATATTCATTCTCATGTCTTGGAACACGCAACCCTTCACTTCGAATCTGTTCACATGGTAGGATATTGTGTTGAATCTCCTGAGCATCATTGAACATCTGATGTAAGGTCTCAGGTCTTCTTTCCATCGGGAGGAAAGACAAATTTGGGTGAAGAGTAGTGGCATACTGGAGCATGGCAGCAACTTCAATGGGTTGAATTTCTTTGGGCAGATCATAATAAATACTGGAAAACCTCCTACTAAATGTGGAGTATGGTCTCATTTCTTTGCCTTTTCAAGGCATAGAATTATGTGAGTTGTAGGTCTATAGATTTCTTCTTACCCCAAAACTTCAAAAAAACACTCTTCAATTCTTCCCATGAGCTAATCGTCTCTGGCTTCAAATGTTTAAACCATTCTTTGGTATCTCCTTTCAAGGACTTAGAAAAATCCCTCATACAAACATCATAATGGTCAATCTCAAACAAATCTATAAAATGCTCAAACCCTTGGATGTGTTTTTCAGTTGTGATGGCACCAAGTTCTCCA
The DNA here is from genome assembly GCA_009831015.1 of Picea engelmannii. Lineage (NCBI taxonomy): Eukaryota > Viridiplantae > Streptophyta > Pinopsida > Pinales > Pinaceae > Picea > Picea engelmannii. The sequence goes on along the minus strand of ML794468.1, from coordinate 86,343 downwards.
TCAAACATAGGTAGGTATTCATAGTGCTTTGGAGGAAAATCATGAAGGATGTGAGGTAATTTTAAGGGTTTGTATCTGTGTTGGGTCTTGGAGGGTGTTGGATCGATTACATGAGGTGAAATATCATCCTTGGTTTCATGAGGCTTATCAACTTGGTTGTGGTTATCACATGGCTCAGATGGGAAATTTTTATCAAGATCAGTGATAAAATGAGGGGATATCTATACAATTTTAAGAGGAGTATATACAATTTCAAGATTATCATGATCATCATTTGCATGTAGTAGGTGAAGAAAAATTTGTTTGGCATGTTTAGAAAAGGACAAAAGGCAATTTACAACAAAAAATGTAATGTCTTGGAAAAAAACTCAATTTTAGGTACTTGTTTTCTCCCATGATGCCTTTTCATACCTCTGTCAAGGGATCTCATCTTCGAGTTGTGGATTTATCAATGGCGTTTTGGAAGCTACATTCTGCATTGAGAGTGGAGTCGCAAGTGAAAATTTAAATTTCTGGATTCTTCTACTAGTGGAATCACCTTCAAACCGATTTTTCGATGTGTGGAGTCACCAGAGCAGGAATACAACCAATATGTGCCTAAGTGTCTGTTGCTCTCAGACCTTAGAACTCAACCATGTCATTCTTTCCCAGGGAAAATTTTTCAATTTCTTCCCTGGAAATGGCGCCATAATGTTAGCACTATGTAAATCTGTATGGCTGGAAGACATACGACATAGGTAACTATTTCAACCAATTTTAGGTTGGATTTTGACCTTTCCAACCAGAGAGGGATCTCTCGGACATACAACTATTTGGGACATTCAAAAGATTTGGCAATGTGTGTACAAAGGTTAGATTTTTCCATGGTGTAAAATTTAAATGTGGTAGGACAAAACAAAAGAACAAGGCCATTGGGCAATGGGGTCCGTTCCTAAAAAAAATATGAAGAGTTATAAGCTATTTATTTCTAGAGGGAACAGAAGAAAAATAGGTATGATGTTCAACCAAATAAGTAATGTCAGGTGGTGGAGGAGAGGAGAGGAAAGACTACTATCAACAAGAGGCGTTTAATATAGGGAAAATCTCTTGGTGAAGTATTAGAAGAAGAAACATGAGCACTGGCTATTGCAAACAAAGCACTAATCACGAGTGAGGTCTGAAACAGTAAGCAAAATTACATAACAAGTATAATCGATATAAGAAGGAGCACCAACAAAGATAAATTCCTTCTATTACTTACAGATTATTACTAGCAGAAAAACACATTTACGAATAATGAAATACAAAAAGACACACTGAACATCAAAACCGTGATGAATCTCGGTTGTCTCAGAAAAAACCCTTTCTGCTTATATTAAAATTTCATAAAAAACTACAAAGTTCTCCTGCTACGAGGGTAGGCCCCTCTCAGGTAAGTCCAACCATTCATTTATCTTTTTGATAGTATATATAGATACATTACATATGGAATTAAAAATGAATCATCTTCCCCAAAGTTCCAAAAATAGACATTTGTCACAGAAGGAGTAACGTACAATAACTTAACTCCTATCTTCTAGGGGAAAACCAAAAATGACATATTTGGGATTTTTACCCTGAATGCCACTTGTTTGTATCATTACAAAATTCTCTTAAACATACTTAATTTAGCTTGAAATCTATTTCAGATTAGCAATTTCTTCCTTTAAAGTGTCAATCCAAGCAAGCTAATTTTCTCCAACACTTTCAACCACTTTAGATTTAACCTCTGTCTTTTGTCGCTTGCTCCTTTTACCCTTGCCAGCTTGCAGGTGATGTCCGTCTGCGTACCCACTGATAATTAAATCCTTCATGATAGTATTTATTCTAATTCCTTCACCTGACCTCGACTCATCTGCAGGCTCTATGTGAAATTTTGTTGCCAGTATTCGTGCAACAAACTTTTATTTCTTCTTTATCGACAATTTTGTCAAATTATTTGAATATCCCGGTTCACTAAAGGTCTCTAGACATGTCTTCTCCATTTCCTCTAGTTTGCCCTGAAGCACGATCTTACCCCCCTTAGTTGCACAAGAGCTCGATGAATGATTCGAATTATGGTTAACTCGTTCTGTAATAAAATGTTAATCGACCAAAATAGAGTAATGTCACCCATACTTTGAATGAAAATCATCATTGAGTGCCAATCATGGGCTAGTGACGAAAGTACTTGCATGGATAATGACTTATCATGTTCGGCCATTGATTCCAAATGATGAGCCTTTGAATCAGTTTTTTGGCGGCGCTCACCCGGTATCACACGAACAAAAAGTACCCAAACAAGTATCCTGAGGTGATTTGACTGGCCGTCAGTTTTCCCTTTCCACATGCGGCCCTTGGATTTGACATATTCAATAATATTTTAACATGTGACATCGGGGTGTGGTTTAGCGGTTTCGAGCTCACCCGCTTTTCCCCTCGACATGCATCTGGTGGCGCCAAGTGCCTTCGAGACGAAACTGTGGTATTCCTATCAGCCCGCTTTCGAAAGATTAACCTCCGTGCTAGTTCTTGGCCCGATATGATCCCTAGCCGTTGATCTATGACACCCATGATCTGTGACCCGCTGGGTCCCATCCACTTCACACCTCTGTTAGATTTAGCCCCTTCCGCTAGTCTATCACTCCTCTATACTGATTTAGCCTCATGTTAAGTCCCGAAACTCGGAGTCCCAAAAATTGTTACAGTGATAACAGGTTGTTGGCCTACTACATTGACATATTTTACACCATCAATTGGTCTCCTTTTACCTTAGCCTTGCATCTGATTACCATGTTTATTATTATATCTACCCATATTTATGCCTAACAAGCTTAGCAAAGTAAAATGTTGTTAATATTCATAATTTCCTTTGTTTTTAATGATTTAGAAAGGATTTGGACTAATCTTGCCGATGAAGGTTTTTGACATTTCAGTTCGTGTACCTTATGTTCATTTCATGTACCCAACCTCCATGTTTAGCATATATGAGCACCTCTAGGGTGAAAATGAAGACAAGGGTTTTATTGGCAATACCTCCAATATGGTTTGGTGCTCACTAGTTCGCACCCAAGTCACACATGTGGGCGTCCAACGCGTGGTCAAAGTTTGTGGTCAAAATTGTGCAATAATTAGAATCAATGACCTTCAAATGTGATTTTCGGGCAACCGAGGATGGATATTGAAATTTTGGAACATGGGTTCTTTGGAGAACAATCCCATTTAGCTAGCTTGCATGCGATTTTTGAAGATGATGAAAGATCTAGGAGATATGGGTGTTTTTCCAATCTAGGTTTGCCCAGATTTGTAGTTGCAACCATCTTCTCAATATTCTAGACAATGGACATGCCCAACCAACAAAGCAACCAACTCAAGCCTATTCTTAGATATTTTTGTGGTAAATGGATCAAATGTAATTAGATATTGAATTGTTCTTTAACCAAGATCCACTAAAAACACACAAAGACATTTTTTGTAAATTTGTCCATGATTGACAGTCTATATTTGGAGGAATTGGTTCCAATTCGCTCGCTGCCTCTTTGTATAAAAATGTATGAGAATGGTAGAGGGGTGGAGGATCTAGATTAAACAATTGAACAAGGAATGGATAATTATTGATTATTTGCATTGTACATTGTTGAATATCTTTCCTGCAATGAATTAATATCACATATGTTCTTGCAAGTGGAGCTTTGAGTACAACCTAGTACTGTAAATCTTTCCCACATCGTGTGTCAAGCTTGGTAGGCCCCCCATGCTGGCATACATAGTGTTGTTTTCATTCACTTTTAGTCAGCTAGATCAATTTTGATTTCCATTGTTGGTTATGTTTTGCATTTGGAGTCTGCTACAGAAATTGATTGTTTGTTGAATATTGAAGGACTGATCTGCTTGATAAGTGATCATAGGAACCTTTGGGAAAGACTCTGGTTTGTGCCAAGAAAGCATTTGACTTACCCTTGTCCAGTAATACAGTTATGTGGTGTAGTTTGATTTCATGGATTAGCTTGTTTATCATTGTGTGCTTCTTTCAAATATTTAAAGATCTTCCTGAGTAGATCACTAAAGGACCACCACTAAAGACTCAAGAATTAGTTTGTTGCACACATAAAATCACATGAACATTGACAATAATGAAAGATTGTGGTTCTGATCCCAACAACATCTAAGTGATCTTGGAATCCAGTGACAACTTGTAGTCCTATGGTGGCAATTAGTTAATTTCATTTGGTTTGGATTTCCTAGTAATTGTTGACATCGATTTAGAATAAGATTTGATTCTGCATTTCTTGTGCTTGCACCTCAAAGCTTACGAGCCCTCAGGTTGATAATTTGATGTCTGAAATTTATTGCATATAAATATCCCTAGATAGGTGACAAGGTTTGGTTGCATTTGTAGAAAGAGTGCCTTATAGGACCCCACCAGATGTTGCAACCACTTCGCTATGGGCCTTACACAATAACCAAGGTTGTGGGAAACAATGCTTTTGAGTTAAGTATTCCCCCCCGTCCTTGGATTACACCCAATATTCAATGTGGACCTCCTTCAACCATATTTTCCACCACTACTGGACACATCGGAGGTGGCAGAGCAAATGAAACCTACAAAGCTCAACCCTAACTGCATGGAACATGCAACCATTGATCGGATCATGGACACATAGGTTAAGGGAACCCACCAATAGAATATACAACTATATTAGGTTGTCAAAGTAGGGTAGTTACTGTGCCAAGGTAAGCGACTCACCAAGCATCAAATTCAACAAAAGTTTCCCCATTTGATGGGGGCACTCATTGCAATGGAGACCATTGCTTCCTAAGGGGGGAGGATTGATCTAGGTGGACATCGGTGGCCGCCCACCTATTCCACTGGCTCAACATAGAGTTACCATTTTGGCAGTTTCTCTATAGTTTTTTGTGTCCCAAACTTTCGAGGTCATTTTGAGGTTCTAAAGGACATTTTTTTTGACGTGGAAACCCCCAATAGATGCTTATTGGCATGCATTTTTCCATTCAGAACGTGTACTCCTCAGCCATACCTTTCCCATGAGGTATCAAACACCCAAAACAAAGATCGTATGCAAAAGTTATGCCTAGGGAAGTTGACGTATCAACTACCCCCATCGGGGCCCACAAACCTTTTGGTGTTTCATGTTTTGGGGTTAGGGTTTTAGATGTTTAGGGTTTTCTCATTTATGCTTTATGTTAAAAAGGCCTTGGGGGCCTCATTGTAATCATCTTCTTGCAAATGTGCATAGTCGTCACATCTCTTCTCAGAGATAAGCTACCACCATTCTAGCAAGTTCATTTCACTTTGTATTTTCTTTTATAGTCTTTGCATATTTAAGTCTTTAATAGAAATTGAGTATCAATGTATCTATGTGTTTCTGTCTTAGTTCTGTGTTTCATTTCGTTTCATCATAAATCTGGATCAATTGTTTATTAAAATGTTGCCACCTCGAAAAAAGATGTGAACATGAGTTTATCCTTCCATAAAAAAATTGTTGTATGGTGTTAACCTACCTTAAAGGTTTTGAATTTAATCAAGTATTAGAACTCTTGTGACATATTATTAGACACATTGTTTGTTATCCATATTAAACATTAAGGATCATAATAGTTCGTTGGGAACAACTGTAAATTTTCACCCTTTTCCATTGCTCTTCCATACAATGACAATTGCCACATGGTGGTCTCCCAACATATGATGTAGGTCAAAGGTGGGCCATTTTAAACTTGGTCATATGGTCATCCACACATTGACCCGTTAATGTACAGCTATTGTATGCCTCATAAGTCGTAACTATACACTGCAAGGGTAAAAGTAATGCAACTTCAAGTTATACTCTATGAAATTTATCTTTGCCTCACATATTACCATTGACTTTAGATTCTTGATTTTTAATTATATACAATTTTAAAGTTTTATGTCAAGACCACAAGTTGTTGAATTCGCCAAAACGTAATTGTCGATGGATATTTAACATGAAAAGAATTACCAACAACATAAGGGTAGTCCTCAACGTATTTCATAAATTGCCCCTAAAATACTATTTTCAATGGTAATATAGATTTTGTTTCACTTTAATATAATTTTTTATAAATTTTGTGTGTTAACATTATTGTTGGGAATGTGTTGTAAATAATCTTATTGTTTTTTTTAATTGAAACTAGGGAATTTATATTATATAAAATTGTAGTTGAGCTAGTAGTAAAATTACATCATACTTCATGTCCAAAAATTTTAAGCAAAAGAAACAACTCCTTGCATGCTAGATATAAAGCTTACATATGTTATCGAGAAAAAAAGTCCCAATACTTCCTACAGTTATAAAGTCTAAAATAAACTCCTAGTATTCTAACAGCTTTAAAAAACATGAAACTTAATGGAACACATGACAAATGACAACCTTTTCCAGGCCTACATTTGATGGGACAGAGTCTTGCTTCCTGATCTCCATGTCTTCAACCAGTTGATGCACAATGTGTTCTTCCCTTAACTCCCCATGAGATAAATTCATTGACATTATTTGGTTGGAAGCCCTGGATTGGGTTCCCTTGCTAAAATTCATAACCATGTTTTTGAGCAAGATGCATTTTGTTTCTAGAGTAGCTAGTTTTTGTTTCTATTAGACTAGAGTACCCCTAGTTGATGAAAATTGAGAAATGGCATGGTGCTTGTTATCATGAACCTTTGCAGTGACTAAAAATATGGAGGTTCTATTGTACTGGATTGACTACTCATGGTTTCGGATAACACATCTAATTTCTTGTAGTTCCCTATAATCCATTACGGTGAGACAAAGACTAGGACACCAGGCTAGGGAAAAAAATGAATTGTATACCAAAAACTAAAACACAGTCCTTCCGGTGCACAAGACCACCACCATAATTCTCCCAATTTGATACGTTTTTAGAGCTTTAATGCCTAAGAACCCTGAAAACAATAAAGGACCAGACCAACCAAGGAAGTAGTCCACACTTACTGAGAATGATGGAATAAAGAAACAAAGACAAACCACTCCAACAGAGTAGAATCCAAATATAGATTGAGATTCAAAAATCCCACCTACATAGATGAAGCACAAAGACAACAACCCTCCTAGGATTCCTCCTATACTAAAATTAACCAAACCAAAAATGCACATTGCCACTATTAAAAACAACAACATCTCTTACTAAACAATGGCCAAACAACCAAAGCAGATTTCCAATTTCCTTCAGATGCCTTCCTCTCCACGACTCCATATTCTCACCTTGGCAATGATAAACACCAATCAATGATTCAAAATCCTGTATTGCCATGAAGCTAAGCATGCGAGGGGGGTACACTAGTCTCATCAATTTACTTGCCTCACTTTGAGAATGAGGCACCCATGGGTGCATGACACAAGGAGAGTTAAGGTATGAGTTGGTAACTTACGATTCCATCAATCCTAGTCATGCCCACTTTTAGATCTGTAGCCTCATTGGCAAACCAATCTGCTTGTTGATTGTTCTCCCTCATAACGTGATATAATGTAATATTTTGAAAGTTGTCAACCTCACAATGAGGCCGAGCTAGAATAGATGCAAGGTTACAGTTAGCTATTGGGGTTTTTGAGATCATCTTATTAATAATTGCACTTAATTCTCCCACAACAATCAATGAGTGAATTTCAAATTCAATAACTATATGTAAACCTTGTAGTAGGGCATATGGTTGCAACTTCAACTCGATTGTTGGAGGAGTTCCCTAGGCCCCACAGATAGTTATTTTAGTTTTTCCTCCGAGACCAATGATGATCCCCCCACACCTACCACCCACATATTCCCTTTAGAAGGTCCATCAAAAAATAGAATGTGAGAGTGTTGTGAGGATTTCAACGCTCAAGATCTTGAGTACTCAGTCGAAGCTTCCTAGTTAATCTAGATTTAAACTTATCAGAGAATGAGCTTGAGATATGAGATGATAAGTGAAAATGATGAAACCATTCTTTTTCATCCTCATTCAAGCATTAACTTCCATGGAATCACTTACCCTTAGAATTGATATATTCTACTAAGAAAACTTTGGTCTTTGTAGCTACAATGCTAGGATTGTGTAGCTCTTGGTTAAAGATGGCTCTATTGCGATCTAGCCATATTTTCCAGCAAAGAAATTTTGGCAAATCTAACCACGATCTTTTGAATACAGTCTTGCCTTTTAAAGTTCCCCTGTAGAGTTTTCTCCATTAAGAGAACATACTTTTCCATGGGTACACCATTCTCATCCTATGGTTTATTCCTGCAAAGGGAGATTGCTAGACTCGAGATGTGTAATCACATTTGAAGAAAATATGATGGATCATTTTTTCTTCAGAGTGGTAGGGGGAACATTGTGAGGGGCCTTGTATCCCTCTTTTTTGCAAGTTTACGACTATTAATATCTTCTCATGAACCATTGTCAAACAAAATATGTTAACTTTGGGAAGTCCATCAGAATGACACAAATGGTTCCAAGTCGCTGACCACTGAGGAAGAGATAATGTTTGAAGTCGATGTAAATATCCACTTTTAACTTTGTAGTTTGAGGATCCCCATCCTCTACGATCATGGATTGAAGTGTTCTAGGGTGTACATCCTTTAAGAGAGTTGATGAGGAGATAGGCCAATGGGAGAAGATGAAGAGGTGGAGAGCTAATATTCCACCCCAACTAGCGACCCAAACTATCAGACTGAAAAGAGATATCAAACAATGATTTTAGATTCTAATTGTCCATCCATGATTTCAAGGGAAGAAGATAGTGATTGCATTTTAGTGGCTGCCTTCCCATGATACTATTATGATAGATATTGATAGCTTTTCCATTCCCTAGGATCTAATTGATTTTGGATTGGATCATAAGGGCTACTTCTTTGATGAGTTTCCAAATGGATGATCCATTTTTAGTTTTAAGAGTGTTATCAACACAACATAGACGATCTCCACTAAAGTATTTTTTATGGAGGACATTCTTCCACCAGTCTAGTTGTCCTGAGATCATCCTCCATATTAGTTTAGATTCCAAGGCTAAAGTCATTAAGGTTGGATCCTTTATTCCTAGGATGCTACATTCTTTTGGAGTTCTCACTATCTTCCAATTAACCAAATGAAATCTTTTTGTATTTGTCTTACCTCCTTGCCATATAAATTTTCTTATTTCTTGGGCTACTTGTTGCATTACACTGACTGGGGATATCATGGTTGAGCATTGGAAGACAGGTAAGGCAGAGAGAACCAATTTAATAAGCACCACTCTTCCAACTGGATTCAACCATTGTGAACCCCATTGCTAAAACTTGGATTTATTTTTTCCTATAACATTCTGCCAAGACTAGGTTGTTGGAGTGGACAAAAAAATGGGCATTCCAAGATACTTAAAGGAGGCTCATGTTCACTCATGTGGGAACATAAGGATTTTGGAGATGGATTGAAGTATATTTTGACTTATATTCCATCCATAGGTTTGGATTTTGTTACGATTAATTTTACTTGCAGAGGCATTTGTAAAATTGTCTAAAACCCTTTTAAATATCACTACCATAATAGAAGAAGCACTGCCTAGGAGGAGTGTATCATCAACAAACTATGAATGGTTCATGATTTTGACTCCCCTTACAAGTTTGATTCCTATTAGGTTTCTAGAGCACCTCTCTGCCTCTAATTTCCTGCTCAATGATTCAACCATGAAAATATATAGAAGTGGAGATAGGGGACATCCTTGTTGCAGTCCCCTACTTCCTTTTAAAAAGGATGTGGGTCTCCCATTCACTAATGGAGCGATCCATGGATTGAATATGCACGACGAGGCCCATTGAATGAAGGCATGACATAAAGAAAATTTATAAAAAATATCAAAAAGAAAATAATGTCAAACCCTGTCAAAAGCATTTTCCATATGAATTTTGATGATCATACCTTTGTCCTTGTTTGCTCGTCTAAAATGTATAACTTCCTGGACCATTATAATATTATCCACGATCTCACGCTTTTACATGAACCCTCCTTGATTGTCAGATATCATTTTAGGAAGAAGTTGTTTTGATATACTAGCCATAATCTTTGTTAAAACTTTGTAGAAAGCATTGCAAAGAGAGATGGGACATAACTTGGAGAAGGAGGAGGGATTGACATCTTTTGGAATAAGGGCTAGAAAGGATAAGTTTGTGCTACCACTTATCTTGCAAGTTTTTTGAACATATTGCAATATTCTTCTAAGATCATATTTGATGATATTCCAACATACTCTATAAAAGTGTATTGTAAACCCATCAAGCCCAGGGGCTATATTAGGTACAAATCCCCATACTGCTCTATGAATTTCATCCTTAGTGATTGCTTTCATTGGATCTACTCTCTCTCTCTCTCTCTCTCTCTCTCTCTCTCTCTCTCTAAAGAAACAAAACTTTATATTATATAAATTCAATTGCTCCAAAAAGAGCAGCGATATCAAAAAATTCATATACAAAAATTATGTTAGAGCCAAGAGGTCAGGATCTTCTGCTGTCCACAAATACATATATATCCTCCTAAGGAAGGTCCTCATGGATTGACTACAATAATTCCTTACAAACTATCCTAAGAAAAATATTGTTTTGAAATACATTACTTATCTGGAAAGATATTATCTTGGGTCCCTTGCACTCCACTTCGATGTGGCGATTCTTCTTCCACTTCCATGGAAGTAGCTTCCAAGCTTCCTTGGCCATCCTTTGATTTCCCTTAACGAGAAGTTGTTGAAATGTGATTAGTAAACAAAGACTATGTTGGTTGTATTAGAAAAATATTTCTTAAGAATTGACAATCAACTTCCAAGCCCTCAATCCTTTGAGTCAAGAGCAGTTCTACATTCCCAAGATGAATTGTCAAATGTTGAATAACATATTGGTTTACTTCGGTGATATTTTCATGCCGCATTAAAATTTGACGAATTTCACGCCAAGAGGGTTCCATTATGGTGCCGAAACAATGATCCCAAATGTTGTTGTCACCTGAGCCCACACCCAAATAGGCAACGTTGTTGAAATACTATGAAAGGATAGGACTATTGAAGACAGGGATAGTCCACAAGAAGCTTGTAGCCTCGTAGGCAATTTTAAGATGTAAGGAACCATGAATCAAACACAAATCCCAGGGAACAAATATTTTGACGGAGGAAGAAAGAACATAGTCCCTTTCCACAAAATGATTTCCACCATACCCAAATTTAAATGCCAGAAGGGTTACACACCAAGCAAGGGGGGGGATACATTGAAGATGAGGGACAAGTGAACCAATACCAAAATTCAAAAATTGAAAAGAGGCAAACCGTTCCCGGGAATTGGTGGTCATAACAGGATGGGATTTCGGCCTTAATTTCCCAAATTGCCAAGCATAACAAACATAAACTCCATAGTTGGACAGTGAAGGGTGCGAAAAATCACAAGGGAGGAATGCCTCAAATAATATGGGACTAAGACTAAAATCATTACTAATTCGATCGTCCTTGAAAATTGGTCTATTGAGGACAACATTCACAATGCAAGAATTTATTTTGTAACTAATCCAAACAAAGTAATGCCCCACATCCAGAGTAGAAATCTACCAGATGTAATCTTTCAAATTGCTCTGGTATCCCATAAATGAAATGAAGGAATTTAAGTTGAAGAAATTAATAGGAATGAACTGCGAAAGGAAAACATACCACCGAGAATCTGGACTATTGATGATGACCTCCACCACATGCCAATGAGCATACCAGTCACAACACCAAAGATGAAACGAACCGTGCAGACCTAGAAGAATGAGAATCTAGCTGCTAGCCATCAGCTCGATGAAATGGAGCTTGCACAAGGATGAGTTAATGGGACAATTAATTTGGAGGAGAGAGTATAGGATAGGACGACCAAAGGTATGCACAACCAAATGCTCCTTATGCTACCCATTAATATAGACATGAACTAAACCCATTTTCTAAGGTAAGTGGTGGGATTCCTTGGTTCCATTAATTTCAATGACACCTTTCATGAAGTGGGAGCCACACTTGGCGCACTTATCCGCTATTGAATTGAGCACACAAAGGATATGAAAAGTTTTATAATCAAATTCATCAAGAATATTAATGGTGCAGGTTAACACTATGGGGAGGATTTTAGTCTCGAGGCTCGATCGTTTGATTATTGCCTGAATAACAAGCATGGAGTCCCCCAAGATAATATTTTTCTAGATGCCATTGGCATGAACGATCTTGAGACTTTTCCACAAGGCATAGGCCTCAATAGAGTTATTTGTTACATTCCCAAGTCCCCATGAGAACTTAATAATAAGATTTCCTCTGGGATCAATTAAAGTCTGCCTCACACTTGCCACCCCTGTGGATCTACATTCTCATCATAGGAGATGAATGAAGGAATGTTTCCTAACATGGTCACCATTACAGTCGGATCTGCCCCTACATTTTTTGTATATAATTCCTCAAAATGTGTTCTCACTGCCTCTTTAATCTCCATAAAGTTTTTGATGTTCATTCCTTCTTCCAAGCATGATTTCTTCGACATTGTTGTTCAACATCCTAGCTTTTGCTTTCTTGTGGAGGAAAGAGGCATTTCTATCACATAAATTTAACCATAGACTACAAGATTGAAGTCTCCACATTTCCTCCTCCAATCTAAGAGCTATGTGAAACTTTTGAAATAACATATTTTATTCTTTTAGAAGCTCACTGGTTGTAATTTCAGACTCCATTTTGTCCTGTAATGAGATCAACTGTGATTTTTTTTTTGCTTTCTCATGATCTAGAGGAGTGTAGAATTTCTTAGCCCATTCTTTAAGGGCAATTTTAACAACTTTTGATTTTTGTTCCCATATGTAAACAATGGAGCCTGAAACCCACTTACTCTATTCTTCAAAGATTATCCCGATAACTACTTGATCTTGGAGCCAGAGTGGATTAAATCAAAATGGAATGGGACCATAACACAAAGATTCAAATATTTGAAGGGCAATGAGTTTATGGTTAGAGGCTTCCTAGGGAAGAATTTTAGACGAGATGGAGATATTACTAAAGATAAATTCATTATGCCACAAAAAATGATCAAGGCACGTTGCAATATGTCCATGACCGATTCTCTTGTTGGACCAAATAAATTTCCCTTTGATTAGTTTGATATCCACTAGGTCCCATTCAGATACTAGATCTTCCATCCTTTCCCGAAAATGGTATCTTACTACACTCCCTCCTCTTTTTTCTTTATGACTTTAAACTACATTGAAATCACATGCAATAATACTATTTTGAGAATATTCGATGTCCTTTAATGTTGAGAACAATGCCCAACAATCTTCCTTTTCCTTGTATATTGCTGGCATGTATACATTGATTATATATAGCCTTTGCCTTGATTTCTGATGTATAAAGCTCATCAAAATCTAGTGTTGAGTTTGATAAGAAAATTCTAAGTGCAAAAGAAGGTTGTTCCAAACTATGCAAATGCCCACACCTCTTGAGTTCACTACTAGTCCTTCACGATTTTTCCATTGAAGTTTGCATGTTTTTATTGTGTCCAAAACCTCTAATTTAGTCTTCTAGAGGAGTAGGATAGAGGGGTTTTGTGACTTTATTAAATCCCTTATTGATTATGCTTTAAACCAACTACCCATGCTTCCACAATTCCAAGAGATTATGATAATTATTCACCTAATAATATTTTACTCTTGCCTTGGGACGGGTCGAGAATCCAAGAATTTTAATGATTCTTGTCAGTGTTCCTAATGATCTCTTTATGGTCGACTGGGTACCCAATAATTTCTTCTTATTTGCTATCTCTTCCCTCTATTTCTTAACAGACTTTCTTCTTGTCTTCTGGGGCATCCTTTCATCCATTTCATCTTCTTCCCTATCTGCTTCCTTGTATCGAGGTTGTCCCTTTTTCCGAGTGAGGATTCCATAATAGTATTGCAACTTCTTTGAAAAATGTTCAATTTCTTTTTGATGATCTAAATTATTGCCTTCATTACGAGAGGAAGACAAAATTTCATGATTTTCCAACATAGATGGCATGCCGAGGGAACCTTTGAAACAAGTGAAGATGCATCTAATATTTTAGAAAAGGGAATTGGATCTTCTTGAGATAGAATTTCATACCTATTTGATTGGGAGCTTGTTGCTCTTCCCTTTAAGCAATCTAGTGACTTGCTAGCTAATTCATGGGGCGTGATAGATTGGATTCAACTACAAGTGTTTGAATGTCTACCTATCTTGATCTTGAGGGAGTCGATATTCCTAAAATCGTTGAGACTTATTTGGGGATCTATGGAGCTATTCCTAAAATTATCGAGACTTATTTGGGGATCTATGGAGTGACAACTTTCTTTGCATTCATTTTTTTAACTGTTTTCCATTGCTCCTCTTTATCTTGGGTTGGTTGAGCAACTTGGATTTTTTTTGCAATCTTTCGCCAAATGACCGTATTCATGACAATATTTGCATTTGAAAGATTCCCAGTTCTCTAGAGTCAATAGTGTTTCTTTAGGATGGCCCTTTTCAAGATCTAATTCCACACATATACGGGCACATGCAAACATACCATCCTTTGGTTTAGATTTGTTGATGTACCTACCTAGAGTATCACTGATTTGCGCATAATGTCTTCATTCCAATAGTGAAGAGGAAGATGTGGTAAATGAACCCAAACCGGGATAGTTGATGGAATGACATGTGCATGATTAAAATCCATATTTCATATGTTCAGATACATTCCTCTAGTGCCGAAAAATTAAAGACCATTCTTAAAGATGAGATCTCTATTTTCTTTGGCTTCAAATAAGAAGGCATAAAAACCTGTTCCGCAAAAATAATGGGTGAGTTTCCTTTTAATCAACACTTGCCAATTCCTTTAAACCCAATTTGACATAGATTTGGGTGATGGCCATATGCCAGTAAATTGGTTGATCAAACATCGTTTTGCTAGGGCTAGAGCCATATGTCGAGAATAAGAGGTGGGAAGGAGAACTTCTAGAATATTGTCCAATTGCTTGACAAATTGAGTGGGCTGGGGTTTTGAAGTCTTCCCAATCATAGAGACCAGGGTGTAGAAATCTTCCACCCCATGGTCTAGAGGGCGGGGGATCCCCTCTAAAAGCCAAATCCATGGTCAAAGCCAAGTCGCTCTCAAAGTAGCACATAGAAGACTCAAAGTAGTTTGCTCCATCAAGTTTGTGAAGTTCAACTAATCTACCCAAGGAAAATTTATTGATTTTGATATAAACAATTTAATTACTAACAATTGCGAGATGGACATGGTTTATAAGGCACAAAAAAATTGGAAATTTGAACTTTGGTTTGGTGTGTAAGTCTTTAATTGATGTGATAACATCCTCCCTCATTCTAATATCAACATTGTTGTGATTTAAGTATCATGCCTTGCAAATTATCTTTGACCCCCCCGCCTTTTTCAAGGGAAACCTCACAAGGAAACCAAAATAATGCTTCGCCACATTCATGGATGGCATCCCTAGTAAAACCTTTGGCGTAAACTAATGCGCCTCATCCAAAATGATTCAAATCGAACACCTGTTGGCACAAAACTAACTAAACATTGAGCAACATTGACAACACTTAATTGAGCTAACCCCTTAGGCTATAAATTGTTTCTAACTTATGATCATTACCTATACCAGCGTAGATCAGTCGACTTAAACTCATATCTATCAAGCACTGACATGGATTAAATTTCTTAAGCATAATTTTTTTATCATTTAATTCCATATCATGTATTGGTTCCTTCATATTAAATCATAAAACAAATTACACCTTAAGAAATTTGATCCCTATCAATGGTGCTTGATAGACCTGGGTTTAAGATGGATCTATATTGTTTAATTTTTAGATATTGTCATATACATATGTATTTATGAAATTATTTATTATTTATTTTTGTTGTTGTTACTTAAAGAAATGTAACGTTACGTGACAACATCTCCTCCACGTTGGATTGTAGAACCGTTACTTTACATGACACCATCCCCACACTAGAGTGTAGAGCGAGCACCTTACCCTGACTACTCTTAATACAATAATTATGCCGAAAACATATTTAGGGACAAGTTTTGTCCAAAACCTATCAACACCACAAAACCACATGAAAAGAACTTGCTTTTCATGTTGACTTGCCAACTTGCCACCAATCGACTTCGTCGAACCATTTCCGACTAGGTCTCACTGCTCTTTGCCCGATGTCATGTGGGGTTTCCACTTGGATATGTCTTGTCTCCTCCTGCCTGATGGATAGATTGTCGCGGTTGGTCTTGATCTACCTTGGAGGCCTCTCGATATACACCTGTGATTCTGCCCTCCCTCCCATTTATGATCGGAATCCAAATTAGAAACGCCAGAGGAGGTTTGGGAGTAAAGGCTTTCATAATAGCAATGGGTTTTCCGGCGACTAACGACCCTAAAAACGTAAGGAATCAATCCCTCCATTTTGCTCTCCTCTGATCAAATTTCTGAAACAAATATTAGTACAGAGAGTAAAGTTGAGGCAGGTAGAGACAACGGACTACTGAATGTTCGCCGCCCACGTATTGATTTCCTACTCTGCATGACACAGACTCTTGTGGTTTAGGAGAGAAATGATATATGTCGGTCAGTGCTAAATGCTTATTTCCTCGTGAATCTTGATTTGACTCTTTCAGGATTTGGATTCGAATGTATTGCCTGAACCATTTCACCGCGCTGGTCTACAAAGGCGGCCCTCATTATGGTTTACCATCCAATTCCGACAATAGAAATAGCACGACAAATTGCCGCAGGGTAGGAAGCAATAGTGACATGCGTGACATCTGCCCGAGTGAGCTACTATTCAGACCTTTTCCAGAAGAATTTTGAATTTCTGCATCTAACAAGCAACAACAAGTCAAGTTCCTCCTCTTCTGTGTATATGGGTGCCTGCTATTATAGTGTTTCTGCCATGCATCTTTTTGTATTGGGAAGTCCTACATATATGTTGTTTTTGTATTTTGCGTTTTTTCTTAAAGGGTGAAGAAAAGCCCCAAACACCAGACAAGACAGCTTGTCTGGTTTGAAAAACTAGAAAAATGTTGTTTTTAAAGGCGGGAGATAAAATATTTTGATAAGCAATGTTTTTTTCAATGAAGTGGGTCGATGAAACATACTGAAGACAATAGTTTTTTTTTTTTTTTTTGTAGCTGGCTGCTTTTTTCCATGGAAAAGTTTCTCGTTTATATTCATCAGTATATAAAGTGTTTACAGAGCAAGTAGCATTACAAATCCATCCCGGAGACTCAGCAGGGTTCGATCACAAGACCTCCTCCCATCTTTTAGAACTCTTGGAAAAAGATACACTTATCTTACCGTCTGAGCTGTCTCACGGGACTTTCTAGCCCACTGCTTTGAACATAGCTGATGTCATTTATCATATAATTGTTTAACGTTTTTAACCTTTACCAGCTCGTCTTTTTAGATCCTCATGAAAACTTGTATTTTAAAGGGGTATATGGGTAGGTTATAAAGTCTCTTCTATAAAAAATCAAGATAGTATATTCAGAATGCCGTCTCTTTTAGTCTTGTGCTCCTAAGGAAATCTCACAGGGAATGTTTTTCGCTTCCGTGGGTTTGAAAGTTTCATTAATATTCAGAAAATGCAAAAATGTTGTTTGGGCATTGAGGAATTTTGAAAAGCAGTATCTTTCATTATCTGTGGTCTTGAAAGTCTCATTAATCTTCAGAAAATATGAAAACATTGGTTGGGTATTTCAGAAATTATCGAGGACAATGCTTTTTATCGTCAGTGGCTTTGAAAGTTTAATTAGTCTTCAGAAAACACACAAAATTGTTTGGGCACTCAAGAAAATATAAGGGGAAATGTTCATTGTTATATATGGGCTTGGAATCTTTATTTTGTTGAGAATATTTACCATTTTCAGGTTGTTTCTTCAGTTTCTGTGTGAAAACATTCCATGGAGGGTTTTTGAAACAGTTTTGGCACTGCTTTTCCCCTTGAAAGTTCCATGGATGGCCCAAAACACCTAGTTTCTTCTCTTGTGCTCTAGATTGACAGGGCATGCTATGCTATCTGAAAAGATGGACACCCCAATGTACAAATGCCTTTTGGGAAGTTTTTGTTTGAGTCCTGTCTCACATTAAGAGGCATATAATGTTAAGCTTTGAGTTGGGTATTTTATGGTTTGGTTGTATTGTTGAGCTTTGCTACTGATGAGATCATGCTCTTTCAATGGCTTCCAGGTCCTCAGAAGACATGGATTTGCCTATGCTGCAGAGGATATTGTTTAGGGCAGACCCTTTTTTTGGAAGATTTCTACCAAAAGAAGACGATATGGACTGTTTTAATGTGAAACCATTCCCTATACATGAACTACTTATGGGTCAGATCTCTGAATTTCTTGCATGCCAAGCTTTCAACTTTACCGATGTTGTGCTGAAAGTGCCTTAATCCAATAAGATTTCAGTGATACATAGTGCTTAGGCCTTCTTGAGGCAAGAGGATGCCTTACTTTGCATATTTGAAACCTATTCAAGCTTTGGTGGATGAAGAATGTTTGATCCAGGTCCAAGGGATGGAGTTATGGCTTTGGTGGTTACATGAACTCATGTGCATTCTTTCATAAAGATACGTGGAGTACCAGGAATGAAATCGTAGTTGAGCGAAGCAATAAAGTAGTTCGGAGCAGGATTGTATTTTAAAATTTATGCTGTTAAGTGAATTTTTTTATGCTCATCCTTTTTCATGGTCATCATTTTAAGTTTTAGGGAGATTCATAAGATACAAAACAATCATCATTTTATGTTTTAAGGAGATTCATAAGATTCAAATTGTTGTGTTGTTATATGTAAATTTAAGTAGTTAAGTTAATAGTGATATTTGTAGCATAAGCCTTTTAATAAAAATAGGGAGAAGTCTATACAATATTAATAACAAACATATTCATCATTGTAAGAGGTTTACGATATTCAACTCATTTGGATTAAGGGTAGTAGGAGCTGCAGAAGTCATAAGTCCCACACAACATCTCATTCTTAACATAATAGACTTGTGGTTAATTGAGAAACGCTCATTTTGCTTGGAGATTCATCATCTTGTCCACGTCCATGGCTTCTTTGATCTTGAAAAATTTCAGGTTCAAACCTGAAGTGACATTGAAAAACACTGGAGCTTCAAGGAAAGAATTAAATATAATGCAATCCAGCACCGAGTCCAAACTCGTGGCACAATTATCAAGATCCAGGAAATGAGAAATATGGATCGAGAAGTAGAAGAGCATTGTCATCAATATTAGAGAGATTCATCTCGAGCTTCTTGGCACCAATTTATGGGGGAAACCTCATAATAGAGGCTGGGGAGGAAAGGAATAAACAATCGTCACTAACCGAAAACAATGATTGGCTCCACTGAGGATAGGAAATCTCACCTGTCACGTTTCATCTAAAAAATCCCTGGGTATTGGTTAAGCCTTCCACCATGTGTTCACTAAGAAAGTCGGGTCACTAAAAAAGTTGAAAGTTGCTCCTATGTGCCTAAACGTATAGTTTCAAAATGGAGGAAGAGCATTTTTGTGAGCTACATAAAATAAAGATCCATACTTTTCTTGAATACTTTTTTCCAATATATGGGTGAGATGTGATCGGATATTCAATTAACCATTTAACACTATAACACTATATGCAAACACTAAAAGGAAAGAAGAAGAATGCAATTTTACAAATTATTTAACAACTAAAACCCTAGCCATAGTGCTCAATAAAAGATGCATATCTTACTCTTTGATGGGCCTGTGAGATTTGCATTAAATTATTAAAAAATTACTATTGTTTCAGTGTATTGCAAGAACAATATGAGAGCTTGACCTTTCTATGCGGATAGAGAAGGCTAAATGTGCATAAAGGTTTTTGCATGAACTGTACAATCTCGTTCTCGCTTTACTATTTATCCATGGACTATTTTCAATCAACCTAGATGGATAGTTAAATGTGTTTATTGAAAAGCCCCAGATGAACAACCAAATGTTTTTATTCAAAAAGATTCTTTTAAGAGGAGTTCTATAGAATTTATTTGCTTCCTTAGTATAACACATTTGCATTCCAGTGGACGTTAATACAAATTGCATGTCTATTATGTTCTCTCTTTTATAGTTTTGTTCAGTTTTTTATTAATAAATTTATAAAAGCAATCAAATTGAATATTATGGGTTGTGTTCTTTCATGGTATCAGATCTTTTTACCTTGTGTTGAATGTACCGATTTAAAGGTTGATTGTGGTTGTTGCAGTTTTATTTGTGCATGAAGCTTTTAATCTTTTGGATAAGCCTTAAGGTGTCACCGTTCCTTGGTTAGAGTTAAAGGCTTGGATCCTTGTTTCGGTTGTCTAGAGTTGAATGTGAAGAGTGTTAGCTCCAAGACTCCCTATTTTACCATAATCCTATTTTGGTTATCTGCAAGTGAAAACTTGACCATCTTTAATAAAAGTGGGGTTTGAAGACTGTTGGGAGAAAATAATCTTTGATAAAAGTGGGGTTTGAATATTGCCGGGAGAAAAGAATATTTGGAGGATTATTAAGAAAGATGTTGATGATAGGTTAAATTTTTCTAAGGGCAAGCCAAGAGGCATGAACAATCGGATTGTAACTAAGGATTTAAATGAAGATTTGTTGATAAGATAACCCAATAGAGTTGTGGCAACAATTAGAGAATGATTACAAATATGCAAATGTTTATCATGTGTTTAACAAAGGTCTTAATGCAAATATACAACTTAATCCTAATGTGATGCATTAGCATTGTGGACAATTTGGCGATACCCGATATGAGAGCACTTGAGGTTCTGTACAAATAAGAAGAAGCTGTGCAAAATAGGGAAAGGGATGAACACTGAGGAAAAGGAAGAGGCACGTGTAAACAAGAAGAGTTTGAGCATAAGGAATCACAGGAGCTTCAAAGAGCACATATGGGTTGCAACCTCGAATTGGTCATTGGGGGAATGTGAAAACGGGTCAAGCCTATATAATAAAGAATTGAAACCTTTATGTGGTACTCTCGATGAATATATGATGAGCGAGGGAGATGATACTGTAGAAAGGGAGAGGTTGTGTGGAAATCGAAAGTATGAAAAAATAAGTTGCCATTAGAGGAAATGAGTTATTTCCAGAAGGAAGAGTGGAAAAAGAAGTTAGAGGGAATGATATAAATGATCATATCTTCATTTTAAATTTAGATATAATAGACATCAAGAGGCATAAAAAAAAACATACACATTTAATTCATTTTAATTTAGCATAAATTTATTTTAATCTTAAATATAACAAGCACTTGCACTTGAATAGACTTAATTTATTTTAATTTAGCATAGATTCATTTTAACCTTGAATAAAACAAGCACTTGAATATAACAAGTACCAAAAAGAATGATGCATTTTAACCTTGTTATAGCATAGATTTATTTTAACCTTGCATATAATAATAATAATAATAATAATAATCCATTTTTTAGGTCACGGCCAAGCCAAACACCTAATTGGTGTATGAGACCCCCTTGTTTATGGGACAAGGGACCCCCTCCGCCCAACGATTTGATTGGTAAAATCTACAGAGGTATACATACCTACCCCCCTCTGGATTTGAACTTGTGACCTCTTAAGAGGAAACATAGACCAGAGGTATACATAACAAGCATTTGAATAGACTAATTCATTTAAATTTAGCATAGAGTAAGAAACATACATACTTAATTCATTTTAATTTAGCATAGCTTTATTTTAACCTTGAATACTTGAATAGACTTAGTTCATTTTAATTTAGCATAGATTAAAAAACATATAGACTTAATTTATTTTAATTTAGCATAAATTTATTTTAACCTTGAATATATCAATAACAAGCACTTGAATATGACAAGTACCAAAAATAATGATGCATTTTAACCTTGAATATAACAAGCACAAAAAAGAATACTAAAAAAACAAGGTTGCGTCGCTGCGTAGTCCCTGCCAACGAGGTTAGAAAGCAAATTGTGGAAAATGGGGTCGAATTGTAAATGACTGAAGTGTTCGGTGCAAAAGTGTATATCACTGAAATGTTGTGTGCAACATGTATATCACAGAACATGGGGCAAAAGTAAATGATGCTTGTCATGTAGAGCACTATTTATTTTTTGAAGGTATATAACAAACATTTATTTTTTGAAAGTATATAAGAAAGTACAAATTTGTCGACAGTGGAATAATAAATTTGGAAATTTAAATGCATTTGCCGTATGGACTAGTGAAAGATAAAAATATATGAAGACATAAAATTAGAAGGAGATAAGAAATATAAAAATTTAAATGCATTTGTGAACAAGGGGTATAAGTAAATGACGCTTGCAATGTAGAGCACCATTTATTTTGAAATATATAAAAAATTAAAAGTCTGTTACATATAAAAAATTAAATACATTTGTCATACAGATTGTTGAACGATAGGAATGTATGAAAACATAAATGTAAAAGGAGATAAGAAAACATTTTTATTTGAAATATGTCAAAAATAAAAGTTCGTTACATACCACTAGAAAATTGGAAATATACAAAAAAATTAAAGTCTGTTACATATAAATTGGAATTTCAATGCATTTGTCATGTAGACTGGGATTGGGGCTCCCGCGGACCATTAGAGAAATATGTACAATAAATAGGATTGTAGAAACAAGATAGAGTGCAATACTTGCAAAAAAAATAAATGGAAAGGTATAAGTGTTTGCCTACACATCTGTATTTAAGAAAGTGGAATAACTAGGTTGATAAACAAAGCAGGATGCGATCAGTAGACTTACAGTGAGGGTACATATGAGGCCTTTGGCTATTTGCTTGCGGCTGTCGTTTCATTGATGTTGTCGACGACTGCGGTTTCAATGATGTCGTCGGCGGCTGCTGGAATCCTGGCAACTGCCTGTTGCCTTTCGTCGGCGACCTGCTTCAATTGCATTTCGCGTCATTCTTCAATGTAGCTTCTCATTGGGGCGACGTTGATCTCATTCCAGATTTTTATGTTGAAAAGATTGTTTTCTAATTCTTGGAAGTCAATAGAAAGATTACAGAGAGCCTGATGAATTTCCTCATTCTGTACTGAATATTTGACTAGCCAGTCGTGGACGTGAGCTTGATCAAATTGAAGGATGCTGTAAAACTTTTCCAAAGACAAGACCTTAAACATAGCAGCCTATTTATCGAACTCTTGCATGTTTAAGGGCAAGGAGTTTGCGATTAAGTCGGGGTCTTGGAAGTCGTTGGTTTTCTCGACTAAGTCTATATTTGACAACCTTGTGAATAATTTATCTTTCTTCGATATGGCTTGTTCACATGACTGAACAATGAGATGCAAGTTCTTCACTTTTTCTTTCCAACATGCATTCAATTGACCGATCCTATTTTTGGATGGAAGATCTTGTTCTCTTCTTTTTGTTTCTGTCATATTGTTGACAATGGTGCCAAAACGAATGACCGTTTTTAAGAAGAAATTTTCTTCATCTTTTAACTTAGCCTGCAAATGTTTGAGCAAACTATGTGCCCTGGTTCCAAGGGAAGTGATGGTTTGTGATATTTTCCACACCTAGGTAACCAGTTCCATTCTTTTTTTTAATATTATTCTCCACATTTCCTTTACAGGATGCGAGCAGGGTGGAGGATACTTTTATGTTGGCTCCAAGGGTGGCAGGCATGGCTATTGCCAAAGGATCGACAAGAAATGGCATCGGAATGAAAGCGTCTTCCAATTCCTTGACTCGGTCCTTCAGTCTAGCATTCTCGGTCTCGATGCCTCCAATGGAATCATGAAGTGCTTCTCCGCTCATGGTGTGAAGTTGACAGATTTGGGACGGCCGCATGTTGGCAAGGTCAATCTCTGAACGAGATATGCCTTTCTTATTTTTAACATCTTTTTTTTTTCAATTATCAATTTTTTGCACTGGCTATCAAAAACAACGCTTTGGAACACGAAGAATTCATCTTCGTCAAAATTTTCGGTAACGGATATGTCCATTAGATAGCTATGGTGGATGGCGTCTCCAGGATGATCAAGGAAGCAGATCATGCTATCCAAATCAATGTCAAGTTCCATGTTCTCACTCCGAATTTCCGGCTCTTCTGCCTGCCCCACATTTTTTTTTCTCTTCTTCTCTACTAGAATCTTGTGAGAACTATCAATTTTAGAGTGAGGAGGGTCATTATCTCCTCCTCCGTTTGAAGAACTCTGAGTTTCTTTTTTGTGGTGGTGGACTGTTGGAGCGATGCTCCGGGATGTCGTACTTTTTGGAGTGTTATTTGTTGATTGAACACTCTTTTCACTGGGGCCTTTCCCTTGTTGCGTGTACAATTTAGTGCAGCTTTGCACTGTGTCTACGTCATCGGCATCAGAGGTAGGATCGTTGCTGCCATTGTCTCTGTTTTTAGACAGGTGTTTATTTGAAAAACAATCACCGAGGCCAAGTGTTTGTAAATGTTGTTGAAAAATATTATAGGGGTCGAACCCTCTTATGATTTCAGCATATCCCAGGTTGGAGATGCTAGAATGTGCTACTAATTTGTCAATTTTGTTGACGTTTTTCAACACAAACTCCCCTACTTTCCAAGGCAGAGGAATGAATTGTTTTTTTTTCTTCGTTTGCAACAGATGGAACCAGTAATTGTATTTCCATGCTACTTTTGCAACAAACATTATGTCTGTAATGTGACATGGAAGGAGAGCAGGTTGTTCCGTGGAGCCAAAAATTCTAATGACAGTGTAATTATCCAAATGTTTGAGTGTCCCCTTCTTGTCCTAAAAACTAGTTGCCTGTTCAGATATGCGGGGAGCATCTTTTCCTAACAACAGAATTTTGAAAACAGACACGAAGCCATTAAAAACCTCATAAAAACAGTTGGAAGCCTTGTACTTCCACAAGGCCTAGTACCAAAACGTTACTGGGTGAAATTCGCAGTTGATATTCTTGGACATAGACAGTTGTGGAAACCGACAGGAATGTGCTATTGCAAAAACTAAATAGGATGACATATAAAATTTCTTTTCCCTTTTGAAGTTTGACAATTCAGAACAGATTTCATGGGAAATTAACCTGCCCCCAACCAAAACTGGCTTGTTCGTTGACTGTGAAATACAAAATATAAAGGGCCATCTAGGAAACAGTTGTTGTGGACTCCTGTCCCGTTTTTCTTATAAACACCTAGGCAATTTCGCGAAATGGATTTCTAAACGAACTAACCTGGAAGCTTGTAATATCTTCAGGAACTAGAAGCGGGTTTTCCAAAAAATGGGGCAAGAGGTCCAACCCATTATTATGCTTTGCTAGGAACTACTTGCAATCTTCTCCTCTAAACGTCAATGTTGGCTCTGACAATATTAGTATCTGGCGGAAGACCTAAGGTGACAAAGAAACAAAAGAGCGGTCTCACAGTGGAATAATTTTTTTTTTCTGAAATAAATTTATCGACGCACCAAGAGACCAGGTCCTTACAGTCAAAAACCTCAAGGACATAAACTGCATGAGCAATCCCGGAGGTCCAAATTACTTGGTTCTCTGCGACAAAGGTTGAGTAATAAGAATATGTCATGGACCACTGGAAGTTCTGGTCCTCGCGCCCGAGGATGTTCATTGTATCTCCACAGAACTGTTGTCGAGCTGATGCCATAGGTTTATGAGAACGTTGGTTTGCTCAAGATGATGGTTTAAATGAACAATTAGAGCCGATAATGTAACTCTCCGCTAAATATTGGTTAAATTCTTATGAATGGGAAAGCTTCTCGAGCCTTTCACTGATTAATGATGAACTGTTAGCAGTAAAGCTTATTTATTGCATGTTTAGAAATGCAAAGGTGGCGGGTACGAGGAAGAGCAATTAAGGATTGGAGGTTTCGTGAACGTGCGAAGGCCATGACGTGCGAACGACATCTCATGATTTTTAAATCAACACTTGGAAGGGATAATATAACACCCCCGCAAATCTTGGTTTAATGCGCATCAATAGGAGATCTCCTTGAGCCTTTCGCCCATCAATGACAATCTATACGGTTCCTGCATGATGACCTGTTAGAATTAAATGCTAGTAAATCCATATTTAGAAACAATATATGTATATATATATATATATATATATATATAATTTTTTTTTGCTTTTATTATAGACAAGTGCGAAGGTGACGGAGATGACGGAGAGCAAGGAAAGAATGGCAAGCTCTGAAAAGCGGTGGGACGAGATTCAAAAAAGGTTTACGGGGATACTCGGGACAAATGAGTGTTGCACAATCAAATTTTATGTATTGGAATTTTTGAGTGCAAAATGTGTAAAACGGAAGAGATGATGATGGGGCAATTCAACGGACGATTTGTATATTTACGGAATTTCGACAAAGTCAGAATTTTTGAGTGCAAAATGTGTAAAGCAAAAGAGATGATGATGGGGCAGTTCAACAACTGGTTTGTATATTTGCGGAATTCCGACAAAGTCAGAATTTTTGAGTGCAAAATGTGTAAAACAAAAGAGATGATGATGGGGCAGTTCAGCGGCTGGTTTGTATATTTGTGGAATTTCGACAAACTGACTAAGTATGGAATAGGGAAATTGCTAATTGCATGCCTAGAAATAAGATCTTATATATAATTGGCAATTGCTAATTGCAAAGGGGTGCGGGCACAGAAAACAATGACTAGGAACTGAATATTTCTTCAACCCGCCAAACCGACGATCCGCCAAAGAAATTCGAAGAAATGGCGAAGTATGGAAAGCGGACAGATGGGTTTCAAAATGGGTGACAATAGTTCCACAAAAAATGCGAGGACGGGCGACGATTAAATTGTATTTCTTGGAAGTTTTCAATGCAAAATGTATACCACAGAAGAGGGCATGATAGGTGGACCGTAATACGGAAGAGGGTATGATTTGAGTCCGGTTGCAAATTTGTATATCGCGGAAGTGACGGTATTGTTCGCAAGCCATGGAACAACAAAAGTCCAATTTAGGGCCCGCCTACCAGGAATTTGCGGTCGGAGAAGTTTCTGGGTATGGAATGGGGAAGCGATCGGTTGGTGTCGCAATAAAAGAGGACGAGTGCAAATGTGAACCCGCAACACCACCCACATGTGCAGCCATACATTTTCGAAAAAATCAATAAGTGACGAAAAAGATAAAGTTTGGGGAAAAGAGAAACGAAACAGAATTGTGAAGTTGGCGGGAACAGAAAACAACAACCAAGAATACGATCTACAAGTTTACTTGGTTCTTGCTTGTATGCTTCGTCTGTCAATTTGTATATCGCCGAACTGTGAGGCATTTTATTAGCCAGCCAACCCGCAAGTCCAGCTGTCAATTTGTATAGTGCGGAACTGTGGGTGTTGTTTGATGGACACAGAACTATAGATGAAATGCTTTGCCCTTTAATATAGCTTCTGTGGGGCAAATGAGGTATGGCTCGTTTTATCACTTTTCCATCTGTAAACAAAGGCAATCTTGAGTCCGCCAGCCCTGGAGCCCATTTGTCAATTTGTATATCGCGGAGCTCCGAATGTTGTTTGGAGGTCACGAAAAAGTAGAAGTGCAATGTTGACCCAGCCAATGCGCAAGTCCGCGTGTCAATTTGTATATCGCAGAACTCTGGGTGCTAGTTGTAGGACACATAACAATAGAGGGTCAATTTAAAGAAAGGGGTAGCGCTCATCGGAAACACATGAATCTGCCAAGTCGCATGGCAAGGCATTTTCAAAAAAAAAAAAAATATCGATTAAGTAACCAGGAAGAGAAACTACAGGGAATAAAAGAGTGGGAAAATAGAAAGGCAGAAGGCAGTTTTCGTAAGCACGAATTGGTTTCAAAGAAGCCCCATTGTTGCAATACCATCATTTTCTACTAATTGTCAGCAAATGCATTGTTGAAGATTATATTTTATTGCAACCCGTGCATGTAAGTATGTTCTTGATACATTCTTCCATGACTGTAACATATTAACTTAACTACTAAACTTCATATTCTACTAATTTCCAACAAATGCTTTGTTGAAGATTAGATTTTATTGGAACGTGTGGGTGTAACTGTGTTCTTGATACATTCTTCCATGACTGCAACATATTAACTCAAGTATTAAACTTCTTGCATTATGGGTTGTTAGCATTAAAACTTAATAATTGCATGTCTAGAAACAAGAATAACGATTTTGTTGCAAGATTATACATTGGTATTGTTATGTTCTATCTGCATTACGAATAGAATTAAACGTTGGTTTGAAACTGTGTAATCCATTTTTGTTTGCATAAAAGGCTGGTGCATTGACACAATACATTGTCATATAATTGTTAGATGTTCCATCTTAGAAAAAATAACCTAAGTAAACACAATATCCAAGAAGTACGAGAGCACCGAACCATGCCAATGAGAACAGGCGATAAATCCAAAAAAGAAGCAACAACGAAGAGTCCAAGGAAATTATTTTTTAATAGCAAATCCATTTAAGAAAATAAGAAAAACACCAAGTATTGTACATCTATCCTTAGAAATTGGACCCAGTTCTTTGAGCCAAAACATTGAATGTTTATGCGACAAACACAGGCATGGGATCCATAGTATGCAAGATCCTCACAGTTTTCTCCTCGATGAATCATCCTGTGGTGAAATTGATAGTTTTCAGAAGGTTTCTGTGAGGAAGAAGACGAAAAACGTTGCAAGGCAAATGCAATAGCCCTTAGTTGAAATCACCTCTGCAAAGTCGAAAAAAATTCAGGAGCACAGATTGCACATGCTATTTCAGAGGCCCAAATTAGTCCATTCTGGGTGGAAGGAGATGACTAGTAGAAAAATACCTTGCAACAGTGAGAGTTTTGGACATGATTCCCAAAGATGTTAATTGTATATCCAGAGAACATGACACTAGTCCTGCAAGTGAATAATTTTTTGGCTTGAAATATATCTCTGGGAGCATCAACAGATCATTACTTTATAGTGAAACTTCCCCCCCTAGAAAAGGCTAATTTGGAACTCTGGAATTCCTATTTTCGCCCTGCAAAGCGGTTATTGCGTTTACCGTCGGTTTCTTTTTTGAAACTCCTTTTGGTGTTGTCAGGACCGCCATCACCAAGCCGGGAAGTTCTGTCCATTATGGTTGATTTCAATTTGGGCGCAGGAGTGGGAAGATTCTTTGCATTGCCATCATCTATTGTCGTATCATCGCCCATCAAATCATCTTCTTCCAGCTCAGAATTCATGACATCAACCTTTGCGCCAATGATGAATGCAACTGGGCAGGTTCTTTGAGCAGGCAGGGTTGCCTTGGAATTCTTTGGCTTCAAATATATTTCTCGGTGTACCAAGGGACCATCTCCTTTTTTGCTCATGGGCGGAGGGAGATGAGTAGTAATAATATGCCCTGGAATAGTGGAACCTCTTTCCATTATGCCCCAATGTGTTTACTGTATCTAGACAGAACTGTCACCGCAACTTAACAAGAATTTATGTTTTCTCGAGACGACGTTTGAAATGAAAATCGGGGTGGGATAATATAACCCTCAACAAATTATGGTTTAATGCGTATCAATGGAATATCTCCTTGAGCCTTTCGTTGATCAATGATAATCTCCAGGGTTCATGCAGAATGAGCTGTCACCATCACAACTCACTAATTGCATAATTAGAAAAAAGTACGAAGGTGGCGGTGACGACGAAGAGAGATTAAGAATTAGAAATTTCTTAAAAGTGCCAACCTGCCGACGCATAAAAAAATGATTTCATCATGTTTGAAATGAATACTTGGAAAGGATAACATACTTGTGCGCAAATCTTAGTTTAATTCGTAGTAATGACAAATCTTCTCCAGACTTCTGGACATTAATGAAAATCTTAACGGTTCCTGCAAGATGAACTACTAGAATTAAAGCTTAATTATTGCATATCTGGAAACAAGTACGAAGGCAGCGGTGATGGCGAATTGTGGCGAGGCATCGGCCAACCCGTGAAACCGATTCCAAGAAATACCTAAGTATGGAAAGCGGTCGGACGGGTTACAAAAGAAGAAGGGCAGAGGATATACCAAGGAGATGTGAAGGGTCGATGGTCATATTGCATCTCAGTGATAGATATCGACCGTCAATTTGTACGTCGCAAAATTTCGGCTATTGTTTGTGCGTAGGGGAACAACGGAAGCGCAATGGCGAGAGGGCAATTTGTATCTTGTTGAACCTGGGGTTCTGTATATAAAAGCATGAGACATTTGGAAAAAGGACCAAGTAAATAGAAAGCGAAAGCATACGAGATAAAGGGGGGTTTGTTTGCAAATTTGTAAATCGTGGAAGTTTGGGTGCTAGTTGCAGGGGGCGGAACAATGGAAACGCAATGTTAAACCCGCCTATGCAAGAACCCTCATGATCAGGGGATCAAATTTTGCTCAAAAATTCAAAGTGCTCGGAATCGCTTCAAACCGGACGAGAGCGTAGGCCTCGTCGTTGCGAATCCAACGCAACTCGTTTCGTCTCAAATGGACGTCGGGAGCGAGAGATATTGCAATCTATTCATAAAGTCAAACAGGCAAAGAAATGATGTTGACTGTACAGTCCGTACATGCTGACGTGGCAGAGTCGTACGACCGTACATGTGGTGACGTGGCAGTTATTTATTGGATGACAGTTGGTCGAATGGGAAGTCGACACGTGGCATTGTTTGGGCAAGTGATTGGGTGCCACGTGGCACCCCTTTATTGGCTTTTGATTGTTATGTAAAATTATGTTGGAGTCCGTGGGGTTCGACCCCTAGACCTCTCCTCCACATAGCGCCTTCGCAAAGACCGTCCGACCAACGGACCACTGGTTGTGACTTGATATGTATACGGGTTTAAATGTATTTAAAGTCAAACTATGTGTTAAATGGCGGGGGGTCGGGCCGGGGCTTAGCCCCGACCCACAGTTTTATATATCAAAACATATGACCACACCGTTGTTACATAGTGCGCGGGGGTTTTAATATAGCCCATGGTTATAACCGTTGTAGCATATGACCCTGTCATATGGCTCCGGTACTATGGGCACGTTTTATATGGTTCATACGGTTGTAACTTACCCGCCACTTGTAACGACTCTATTTGCCTATAGATGGAGCCCCTTTTTATAAAACGCAAGGTCATATGGAGGACCACATGTGCCCAGGTGCTAGGCGGTTAGGGGTTGGCGCGCCCATAACCGTCCTACAGTTTGCACCGTTGGCGCGGTTGCGCCTCGTGCTGGGTTTTTACGCTATTTATTGCGTGTGTGCCAGGTTCATTTGACAGGGGTGCAATTTGTAGATGTAGAGACAACAAGCTCGAAGGGGGGACTTCCAGGAGGCCTAACTTCTTCGTTTTTTGACCGATTGAGGTGCCGGAAAAGCCCAGCTAGGGGTTTTTGGACGCTCTGAAACCATTGGAGCAGTCGGTTGGTCAGTTTGAGCATTGTAATGCATGTTTTTGAGCACTTTGAGCAATTAATAATAATGATCCATTGGAAGTTGGACCGGGAGATGTAGCCCAAGAGAGGGGTGAACTCATTTATCAATTGTTGTGTTTATGTGCTTATGTTCATTGATTATGCTGTTGTCTATGTGTATTTTGCATGAGTAATCCCTTAATTTATGTGTTGCAAATTTGATCTGTTTTCTTTAAACACATAACATTTACATTGCAATAATTTCAAGTATTTCAAGTCTTCTTCATTTTTAGATCAAGTTGGTATCAGAGCACTGGTTTTTGAAGACTTGATTGTTTGCAAGTTTTGTTTCTGATGCTCACAAGGTTGAAACTCACAAGAAGAGAAGGTCAACTTGTGGAGCCAAGTTCTCATCCGACAAGGAGGAAGCATATACCATCACCGCAAGTTTCAGGGAGGCATTCACCAAGTATGGCTCATGCAGAAAGTCATGAATGTGTTCCTGCCGAAGATGAAGATCTCAGAAAGGTTGTCATGGAGATAAGAGAGATGATGAATATATTGATGGAAAGGAACATATTGTCGCAGGGTGAAGGCTCCAACCCTTCAAGGCATAAGGGAAACAGTGGTGACAAAACTCGAGAAGGAAATGGAGGGAATGGTGCTTCTCCACCACCCTCTCCTCCATCATCTTCTTCTTCTTCTTCTACCAGTTCAAGACCTCTTCCGAATTCTCCAAAGGGGCATGGTAAAACTCCTTCGCAAATTCCTTCATTAAAGCTTGATATAAAATTTGAATTGCCAA
>ML794468.1:19431-44299 GCA_009831015.1 Picea engelmannii | reverse complement strand
GTAATATTAAATTGGGTTACGTATCCCACAAGGGATAACGTATTCAATACATTTGGATAAGGGTAATTAAATCAAGGGATAAGGTATTTAATAAGGGATAAGGGTAATAAAGGAGTTGGGTGAGGAGGTAAAGGGAGGAAGGCAGTGAAGGAGGGATAAGGATGGAAGGAAGGAGGGGGAGGAGAACATTCTACGGGAGAATGTTTTCTTGCTATGGGACAGAGCCGAGAGGGGCTGTGAGATCTATTTGATCAGGCAGGCACCGAGTTGCTAGAGGATTTGGGCTCAGAGGGCCATGATATCCGTAGATATCCTGGAGCTAGGTCATTTTCCTAGTTGGCAGGGTGGACAAGAGGTTTTGGGCAATTATTTTCCGTGTTTGCAACATGACTGGACTGTGTAGCAGGTAGCAGCAGGAAGACAACTGACAACGGAAATTAGCATCAGTATTAAGGTACTCAATTCGAATTTATGCATTACTCATTGATAAATTTTAATTTTACTTGCATAATTCTTCTTTTATGAGTCTGGTATAATTTGCTGTACATTTGGTAGGATTTGGTAACATTTTTAGATGTTATTTTTAAAATCAGTCACTACACCAACCAAACTTCAAACAGGCCTCAAGCAAGTTCCCAGAAGGTTCCATAGAGCAGGACCCATCGACCTTTGCACCAA
The DNA here is from genome assembly GCA_009831015.1 of Picea engelmannii. Lineage (NCBI taxonomy): Eukaryota > Viridiplantae > Streptophyta > Pinopsida > Pinales > Pinaceae > Picea > Picea engelmannii. The sequence continues at coordinate 43,621 of ML794468.1, read as the reverse complement.
ACAATTTGATATACAAAGAAAAGATGTCGTCGTATTCATTTTCTCTTGCATATGGTATATGTTCCCAGTAGAAAATAACCAGGACCATGGGATATATGGGGTTTGCTGCCATGCTTCCCATTTTTTGGACCGAACAATCTTATGCACGTGCAATCCCAACTAGCCAAGTCCAACGAAAATTCATCTGGATGTTCAAGAAATATTGCAGAGACACATGAGGTATTTTCGTTTCCTGCCAAAGTTTGATATATATATATATATATATATATATATATATATATATATATATATATATATATATTNTCCCTTCTTCAACCGATATGAAAAATTTAATTGTCCTCATTTAAGGTGAATTTGCTGTGTATCCGAAGCTCCCGCAACATGTAGACACGGCTTGCCTTTTTCTGTAGATATGTTTCATACGACAACTCTGCCAACTTAGGAAACACATTTTGTAACAGAGGCTGCCTAATCATACAATGAACGGTTGTGTTGCCCACGGTTTGAATGACACCATTGACACAATGCCCATATATATTTGGACATTTTTCACCGCATCACAGACAATCAATCGTATCATCACTTATCAAAGCAGAGGCATAAGCAAGAGAGTTGCATTTTGCCAATACAGGTTCAAAGGGGGTCGAGTACACATTGGTTGCAGCTAAAATACCTTCAACATGGGAACGCGAGCATAGGAATTAATACATTGAACAATATAATACACAACTCCACCCCCCCCTCCCTTTAAAAAAATAAAAAATAAATAAATAGGCTGCAGAACTTCGTTGAAGGCTATTTCTATAAGCAAAGTGAGGATGATTTTGTGGATGTATACGCACAACAGTTGTCGAGCTAGCTAGTTTCTTCAGATCCTCTACTATATCTGCTTGCAACTCTATTATAAACGTTGCCTGGGTTGTCCAAAAGATCCTTTCTCTAAAATCCCTTTTCTTTGTTATATTTTTGAACAACATAAGTGGAATCTGCCCTTTATGGAACTGTTGTTCGATTGAAGAAAACAAATTTGAATACATATCGAACAATTGTAGCTGCAACATGGAACAGTGCAATATTTGTGTAACTTACCCGAGATACATGCACATGTGAAAGTAAAGGACAAAACTGAATATTAAAAGTGGTACCATTGCCTTGTCGATGTCCGACTCTCCATCCTTTATATGGAGAATGTGTTGCGAGCCAAGTTTTCTCGCCAATGTGACAACTGCGACAATCGTTCCGATTGGGTAAATATCAGTGCTCTGTGCAAGCTTGCTGATAGTCGAGTCTGGGACGAAACAATATTCTGAACAAACAACGAAATTTTTTTCCACAATGCTTGTTTCGTTGAGCGAAATAATTCGATCGCAATCACCATGGTCATATACTGTTTTGGGCGATATATTAAAATTTGTAATGGATATCCCATTACCCGACAATATCTTTTCTGCATGTTTCTGGACAAGTTGTGGAGGAACAGTGAGTGTCACTGTCATCATGGCCTCCTTGTTTGTCATGTCAGCATGCATAATGGATCTACTTTTGTTTGCCTTGTCCAAGTAGGTGCTATAGACGACCATTATGTCCCCGACGAGCACTTGTCCAGTTCGACGACTGTTCAAGCACTCTATTGATAGTACTTTGGATGTTACAACTCTAGACCTGATGACAATTTTTTAACAGGAAAACTAAAGTGAATGATAGTGTGCATTTATTTATTTATTATTATTATTTTTTCTCTGTATTCTTCTTTTACTGGCATAAATCTACAAGTAGACGCATAGCTTTGATGAACTATGGAGCCGGAGTTTGCAACCACACCTCTTAGTCTGCGGAACATGCAACACGTTCAGTGTCTCGCTTGTACTTGTTGATACTTCTTGCGAGCTGCAAACCATGTATTGCAGATGACATCAACATATCCACCATGCCATAGATGAATATATACCCGATGATATTTGTTTAGTAAACATAGTAAGAGCAGAGCGTATGCATCTTTACCTTTGGCCTTGTCGGTCTACTGATGTCTGGGATGACTGACTGCTCATGCCCATGTCACTAGTCCAACTTTTTCTGATGCAAGCATGTGCAGATGAACATCAGGACTAAACAAGGATATGCATTATATACTGTCCATCACAAGGACCAAATAGCCGTAAAATTCTATGCATTTGATTTTTGTAACTGGACAAATGTTTGACAGTAAACATGGCATGAGGGCGGGGCACCATGGCCAATCTATATATCGTGGACCCCCAGAATCCAGGGGAACAATCTTCAACCTGCCAGCCCGACACCCGCAATCGAGAAAGTAGGTAACTATGGAATCATGTAGAAGCGCGACCACATATGTGAAACCATTACTACGCCAACAGGCACACCAAGACATTTTTGGAAAGCACACTAAGCAGATGAATTAGAAAACAAAAGGGACAATAGAAAATGGAAAAAGTAGAAATAGGGAGGGCAGAAAGGCCCATTGTTGCCAAGCCATCGTTTTCAAGTCTAATATTATATGTCCCCACCTGGTTTGTATATTTAATTTACCAACACACTTGGTATACATTTTAGAAGATTGTACCATAGAACTCTCTGCTGTTGCACAGAACAATTCATCTCCCTGTCCAAGCAACCTGTTCTTTCCAAGGCAACAACGTCGAATATGCAATGGACGTGAAGGCAAGTTAGTATGAAGATAAAAATCTAAAAGAAAGAGAAATAGGTCTATTTACCCGCCAAAGAGCCCATCGCCATCTCTAGCTATTTTGTTTGTTTAAATGTACCAATGCAACAAAAAGACAACGGACATGAAGCAGGTTAGTATGCAGGAAGGCATGTAATGAAGATAACTTACCATGTAGGAAGGCACGCAACATGTATATATAATAAACTAGGTGAACACATATACATGCCATAAATGAAATACAAAACAACGCAATATGAAATAACATTACAAGCATGCACCTTTCTATGTCCTCTTTAATCGATGCAGTCAAGACTCCCTCGTTTTCTCCAGCTATTATGTTTGTTTGAATGTGGGAACGCACAAAATACAATGAACATGAATGGAAGCTGGTAAATATGTACATTGAGTAAAACAGACTCAACGAACAATCTAGAAGATAGGCAGAAACATGAACCTTTGCGCTTCTCCATCCATGGCTATAAACGTGTAATTTTTTTTCCCTGCCCAAAAGATATTACAAGCCACAAAATATCATGCAATTGAATTGTCGTAGCTAAACGATTTCTGGTTTTCCATGGAAAATTATTCAGATATGCTTCCACCAATGGAAATACATGTTCTTTATCCTCTACATAGACTGTTGTGTCCACGATACAAGTTTTTGGTTTTCCGTGAAAAACTACCTAGACATGCTTCCAGACATCCAAATATAATCTTGCAGAATCTTTGTTGTACATATCATACCTCAAGCACAACACAAATTGTATCGTGCGCACACCAGTCTGTGTAGAGGAGAAAGAACATATAATGTTATATAGACACATATGACCATACATGGTTTATAAATTTAGCCTGCATATGCTTTATTCTAACAAAAAAACATCAGATATTGCAATTTCACATGTAATCCTCGAACAATTTTGCATGCAACTATTTTCTTTCATGGCAGCAGCACCAAGAAAATCTCACAGATTAACAGATATCGACCTCGGCAGACAGGGAAAATAATAGAACTGCATGTCGACTCCTGGGTGCAGGGGCCGAACACTGTAAAGCGCCCCCACAAACAATAATAATCCAAAAAAAAAGAAAAAAGAAAAGCTCCAACCACCGCCGCTGGACCCCAACCCTTTAAGGTCGAATCAAACAAAAGAAAACAACAAGCACTAGACAACGAGAAAGCACAAACATACCGAACTGCACCTCCAGGGCCCCAAAGCGTAAACCCGAGCCAAACAAATAGAACCAACAACCCACGAAACAACGAACCAACAAGAACCACCGAGCCAACAAACAACATATGTATCTCCAACGATTACGAAACTGCAACCCAAGCACAGAAGGAACCAGAAACATACGAGGACCATGCCACTACAAATAAGCAAACATTCTTACTTGCAGACTACAAACACTCAACAACAAACAAGGAATAGAAAATGAAACTATAGCATCGAAACTTACTCCGAAACGCTGAAATGCAGAAGCGCAGGTCGATTCGGGAACAAAACAACAATAAGCAACAATCGAGAAACCAACGAAGAAGAAGCACTCATCGAATCAATAAACAATGTATGTAGCTTCAATGATAGCGAAATTGCGTTGCAAAGGTAGAAGAAGGATGAAACATACAATGGCTGTTGAACTGGCAGTGGACAAACAAGACTGTGCAAATTCACTGTAACTGTATGGAAAATTTCGAGGAAAAATGTACTCCAAGAAGCATATTTACATAAACATTTAAGGCTGTCTAAGGACCTCGCGGTATGCAAACATTTAAGCTGCCAGGTCTGTTGGAGGACGTCGCCTCATGTAAACATTTAAGCTGTCAGGCCTATTGAGACATCTCGAAAAAAGTGTTAATACATTTCAACAAAAATACATCCGGCAAGGACGTTATAAACTTTGGAATTCTCAATCACTATAAAGCTTGGATATCAAAACATTTCAATATGCTTAGTACATATCAAAACTTTGGAATATATTCAGCTAATAGAAAATGCTAATACAAACATTCAAACTAATGCTATCATTAATCCAACTACAACCAATATACAGGAAAAATATATGATTCAAAAACACTGTATACGAGAAAAAGTTTGGATATGTTGCCATATAAAACATTGAGAATAGCAAAGCCGACAATAACACCTCCAATCTCTTATCCAATCAGATCAGTACATATATGGTACTTTTTATTATATAAAAATATATGCTTTTAATTCCCTAGCTCCAACAATAGGTATTATGCAAATATTTCTGGTCAAAGGACAAACTTATATGTAGTCAGTGACTTATCGACCGCTATGGACTAATAATGCATTTTAACCTTGAATATAACAAATACAAAAAAAAAATGATGCATTTTAACCTTGAATATAACAAGCACAAAAAGAATAATAAAAAAATAGCATACATTTATTTTAACCTTCAATATAACTAACAAAAAAAAATTAAAAATAAATAGACTTAATAAAAAAATAGCTTAAATTCATTTTAAGATTACGAAAAAGAATAAAATTAGAAAATAAACAAAAATTAATTTTTTAAAATTTCAATAAAAAAAAAAAAAAATTTTGAGGTTGAAAAGATGAAAAAAATAATAATAAAAAAAATAGACTTAATATTTTTTGAGGTTGAAAAGATACTTATTTTATTATAAATTTTATATTTTATATTATAAAGTTCTATATTATTATGATGTTTTTTTTGGGTTTTACTTCTTTTAGAGTATTTTGGGATAACCATTCTCTCCAAGAAACCCCTTCAAAACCTCTTAGCTTAGCAAGTGTCACTACACCAAATTTGATTTTGTGTGGAATCATTCTCGAGAACATTTCAAAATCTTCTATGAATCAAACATCTTCCAAACATACTTGAAATTTCAACCACCGAAATCAATTGTGGTTCATGTGTGGAGATTCTTAAAAATGTTAAATAACATTCTAAAGTTCAAAATATAGTCCAAAGATGAAACAAAGAAGTATCGAACTAACCATGCTCAAAATATAGTCAGAAGCTTAAACAAAAAAGCACCGAGCTAACCATATCTGCAAATGAACTTCATTATTATTATAATATTAATACTCATTTTTAGTCCAACCCAAAGTGAACACCCCATAGCCACTAAAAGGCATTTAAGACAATTTTACATTTGAAATGTTATTTCTCTAACCCAAACACTTTTTATTCAATGCAAAAAAAGACTATGGAAGACCAACATGCATAATGTATTACCATCATTAATTTCCAACTCAATTTCAATGTTATTTTAAGCTATACAACTCACTTCAAATCATAACCACAAAAAAATATGATCATTGTCATAAAGTTGAAAACAAATTCCAATATTCAAACACTAAAAACTTTATATTTTCAAAGTACTTAGAATTCTAGCAAAACTCAACACCACTGTCTAATAAAAATTATAAAGATTTAATTCAACGAAATTGACAAAATATACATGTGTTAAATTATGTTAATCAATTTCAAAATAATGAACCAACTTCAAATATAATCATTTTGATTTCAATCTCTTTATAATTTTTTCAGTTAACAACATTAATATGAAAAAGTTCAAAATACAATAATTATAGTTACAACATATTTATAATCCCACTTAACAATATTAATATGAAACCTTCCTAAAATGACTTCGACATTTCCATTCGCCCGCTTAAAAATACAGCGCTGAAAATATCTTAAAAACAGGTTTTGTAGAAAACCTGTCAATAAATTGACAGGTTTTGCAAAACCACCCTTTTCCTCCATCTATCCAATACTTACTCCTACATCAACTATTATCACTGGATATTAATACACTAACCACCTCATATCTACATTTGTTTATCTCCTCCACAGTTCCCCTTAATGCAAACTAACATAGTATGAACATGGCACATCAATCCCGCAGTGCAGTTGGCGAAGAAACTCGTCTCGAAGCCCGTCAGTTGGAGAGGTACACGTTTGTGGGAGTGGATTCGTTGTCCATTGGAAACGTGCGTTGGATTTTGGATAGATAGAAAACATTAGTTAATAGCATTGATATTGATATAATATTGAGAAAAATAAATAAAAATAAGTTAAAGATGAAAAAATATAGATTTGGAAAATAGTTAGAAAAAGTGTAATATTAATAAGCAAGGTTTTTAATGAATAAAAAGTTGTAAAAAAATAGGTAAAAAATGAAATAAGCTCTTTGAACAATTATCTTAAAAATATATTTTTAAATAATTTTTTTAAATAATTATTTCTGAAAATAATAACATCTTTCTTAAATAAAATTTCTCAATTTTTTTTTAAATATTGATTATTTTAAATTTTTTACATTGAATTCATTTCAAAAAGTATTTTAGCTATCATCAAATATTAATTATATTAATTAATTTTAGCTTAAATAATTAAAAGGAATGATTATTATTCTACTCATCTAAATTCATTTTTCATAAATAATATATTAAACTCTTAACAAATATATTCTTATAATGAACTCATATACTATGACATTGTATTAAACACAAATAGAAATATTAAATTTTATATATTTTAAATAGAAATATATAAGTATTTATATATGGAATAACAATATAAACTTTATAAATATAAAGCATATATAAAAAAAATAGAGGAAACATATAAACTTAAAATATGTATTTAGAGACATGTATCGTGGGAAGATAGATGGTATTTTAGGGGCTTTATGTAAGGTCTTCCCTTCTGGATGGTAGTGGGCACACTGTTTAGGTGGGTATAAAGGGTTGAGGTAAAAGGTTGCAATGTGATGGTAGTGGACAAACTGTTTAGGTGGGTAGAAAGGGTTGAAGTAAAAGGTTGCAATGTCAAACATTGTTTCTATGCTTAATGAACGGAGTGGTGAACAGTTCCATGTTTCTATGTTTCTCTTATACAAGTTGAGACACTTTGAGGGTACGAGCCAAACATCATCCAAATAGTGAACCAACTAGGGGCATGAGCCAAACATTCAATTTCAACTACATTCATTTTAATTACAATATTTATATAATCTCAATTAACAACATTAATATGAAATGTCCCTCAAAGCTTTTATAATCTCAAATAACAACATTAATATGAAACTTTCTTAATAAAACCTCCCTCAAATTACTTCGACATTCCCATTCACCCGCTTAAAAAGTATGCTAGATTATAATAGTGAGATATTTCAAATTATTCCCTCCACGTTAATACCTTTCTTCTCCTTATTATTTCTCCAATAAAATAGGACCATATGACATGTCTCATGTGACCATACTCCATATTAATACCCCTCTTCTCCTTATTATTTCTCCCATAAAATAGGACCCTAAGATAGGAAGACATAGTCTCATGTGACCATGCTCGCACAGGACCCTAAGGACCCTAAGACAGGAAGACGTGTCTCATGTGACCATGCTCGCACAGAACGGGAGCCTAAGTAAGGGTTTACAACTTTCCGCCAACCAGGGTAAGATTATTAACCGCAGTTTCGCACATGTGGTTAGGGTTTCGAGTTTCCTGAAACCCTAACTTATAGGTATAAAATCCAGGCCACCAGTATTACTCTGCAGTCACATAGCCGAAGTAAGCTGAAGTTTGGTGATGGAAGTATGTGTAAGTTAAGTTCATACTATTTCTAGCTGTAATTTTCCCCTGTGAAAGCTTTCGATGAATCACATTGATCTAGTTTCGTTTTGAAGGACCTATGGAGGAAGTGAGATCTGATTTGCTTTCGTTCAAGTTTGCCTTCATAAATTAAGTCAAAATTCCGGCTGTGTTTTGAATGCTCCGATCCTTTTAATGTTCTGAGCCTACTGTTCCATGGTCTTACATTTCATAATATTGCTTTAGCTTTGAATGATCTTATATTGGTTTGGATAGGATATTTTTTAGACGAGGATGCCTGCTTCTATTTTTCTTGGCCCAGCTGTTGTGTTTGGATCTGCTTTTTATGAGTTTGAATGTTATGAATTTAGGATTGGATTTGTTTTTGGTTAAATATTTGTGTTGGAAGTTTGTTTTTTCGAAGGTCCCAGCGGAGTTGTGGATGCTGTGATTCTGCAATTCTTACTTTTATCAACCTTCGTAAAGCGAGGTGTGAAAACCAGTCACGAGTTTTTGTGTGGGTGGGCTTTTTGCCTCTCCACCTATAATAGTGACTACATAAAAACCTATTAAATACTTGTGAATGCATATTTAGTAAGTGGACGTATCGCCACAAGAAGCAGGTATAACTGGGAGTATTCTCCAAAACAAGAAACAGGCTCTCACTTATGCCTTTTTTTTAGCGTGCAATGCTTTTGTGTTTATAAACGGCGTTTAAATGTTTCAAGTGAACTTTTCTCTTCTCCCTACTCTGTTTTTTCATCCCTTTCATGCGATTGAGTGAAAGGTTCACTGAAAATTCGTCGACACTAAAACACTTGTACACTGGAAAAATCAGTAGCATTGATAACCAGTTCGAACTGTTGAAGGCCATAATGCCGATAAATGTATTAATTCTCGTGAATTGCGGAGGACCTTCATTACTGAGAAAAGGACCATTTCTCTTGACACGCTATTTATGTCTAAAATAAATGGTGAGTTGATTGCTGCCGAGTTTGCAAGGATAGTCAATTATTCTGGTTTAGTCTTAAAAGCCGTTCGTGGCAAATTGTACACATTAGGTGCATATTCCCACCTGGGGTGAGGTTTTAATTCCTTTTCCACCTGGGGTGAGGTTTTAATTCCTTTCACTTGGGTCCTGGGTTATTAACAGAATATATGACATCCGATGTGAGAGTATTCTCTTATTGCTCAAATTTAATGCATTATTTGTTTGCGGAGTATAGGACATTTACAATAATTGTACACACATGATGCATATTCTCACTTGGGCTGAGATATTAATTCCTGTCACTTGGCTCCTAGGTACTAACAGAATATATGACATCCGATGTAAGTATTCTTCTCTTGCCCAAATTTAGTGGACCATTTGATAGAAGAATATAGGGCATCCAATGTGAAATGATTTTAATGGGCCATCTGCTCGCAAAATTGAGGACGTCCATATTAAAGTAATATGTTATTGCTGGATTTTAAAGTGTCATTGTTTTCAAAGGATCTTTGAAAGCATTATCTTATCTTATTGATAGCAAATTATAGGGCATTTAGGTTTTATCAATGGAAGTATTCTGTTACTGCTCAGGTTTAATGTGCCCTGTTTTCAAAGGATATATGAAAGCATTATCTTATCTTATTGATAGCAAATTATAGGGCATTTAGGTTTTATCAATGGCTTCTCAGGTTTAATATTCCCTGTTTTCAAAGGATATATGAAAGCATACTCTGAAATTATTATGTTCAAGTTTAAAAATGTCATTTGCCAGCAAAATTTAGCGCCTGGGCATTTGATGTGATAGTCTTCTCTTATTGGTCAAATGCTACAAATAATAGAAGTATTTCACATTCTTAATATGTGAGTTAATTGTTGCAAAGATTTCATGATTCTTCTTGGAAAACAATCCTATTAGAATTGAAATTGCAATCCTTGTAGTGTAGTTATATGTGATTTAATGATTCCTCCAGACAAACCAGAGTTACATTTCAATGTTTAAATTAAATACCATCAAATTTAATGGTATTTCAAATCTTATTAAATTGATTGAAAGATTTGAGTCGTTCCTTGACTACTCTGAAAGGTTTCAGTGGCATTGGCTTTCAGTCGTTCCTCATTGACAACATTACTTGTATTAATGGCAATTTTTTTTAAAAGAGTGCGGTCTTAGAACTCTTTATGTCCCCCAGTTTTTTTGAAAGATTTCAGTCATTCCTCATGGAGAACTATACTTGTGGGCAATTTTCCAACTACTATATAGGAGTAGTTGCCTTTGAACTCTCACTTTGTATCGCTGCTTTGTAGTGAGTATGCACCTTTGTATTGAGTCATCCCTTTGAGCAATTCTATTGAATCAATAATGATTTATTTATTTTTAAACTGAACTCTGGAATATGATATTACAGAGAATAAAGGCTTGTTTTAGAAAAAAAAACTATCAGTGGCATCATTTGATTTCCTCTCTTGTCATCTGATCCTTTCAATTCCCATACCTGCTATTGCTACATAAATACCAACATGACGTGTATAAAGCCTACAAAAGACATTCAAAATACATATTGATTTATAGAATATTTGAGGGATTTGTAACTGTAGATTTACCTCCGCATGGATAGTAAATTGGTTCCTTGAGCTGCTGTCCAAGGTCTCCTCCATTAGCTTTCTCTTCTGTCCAACTTGAAGTTTGTTCTACTCCATTAGCTTTCTCTTCTGTCCGGGAGGTGTAATTTTTGTCCGTGTATTGAATGGAATATTTTATCCCGTAACAATTCATTTCAATTTCTGATATTTTTTCAAATTGTTAAGAATTCTTGAGAAACATCTAAGCCAGATGTTTTCTTCTTGTAAGAGCGTTTAATGTCTCTTCAAATACTTGTGGTTATCTTTTAGGTTTTTTCTTGAATCAATGCGCCCCAAAACCAGAAAAGAAAATTGTGGAAAAGAAAATTTTGTTTCCTTCGGGAAACCTGGAAAACCAGTTTGTCTAAAGAAAAACCCAATGCACTCTTATGGTGGAGCATGATGAGAAAAACTATGATGAGACAAAGCCACCAATTCCAAACTATTTATTTGGGTTGAGAAACCAGGCTTTAACTATTTATTTGGGTTGAGAAACCAGGCTTTGTGAAGGAGTTTTGAAATTCACTAGGAAATGGATTTTCATTCAAGTTTTGAAATTACCCGGTTGCCATGTACAACTAGCCAACAAATCAGAATATTAAAGGGCAACTACAGTAGATTACCAGGCCCCAAAATAGGTATAGATGGTGAGCTGAAAGGAGGGGTTGAGAAGAAGTTTCCCAGGCCCTTTCCTATTGAACAGGCTAGCACCAAATTGATAAAATTGAATAGGACTGAGGAGACTGATCTTATACTCCAAGAGGACAAAGTCCAGGAGGTGGGTCTAGTATTATCATGCCTAATGTATGAAATCTCAAATTATGTGCTTAAGGGTTGAATAAGAGAGTTATGTCCCCATTTTTTTTCAAGGTTCCTTGTGGTAGCCCAGAGGTTTCTTTTGCTAGACTGTCTGCCTTGCCATTATTTTCTTCCATTATTTTCTTTTAAGACATGAAATTTTTTTTTTATAAGCTGTGAATTTTTTTTTTTGATAAGCTGTGTAATTATTGAGAGAATTGAAACTAGCTATTGGAAGTTCCTTGTGTAAAAGACTGACAATCATCCAGTATCCAATGACTACCACCAATTCTCTTATACTCAAGCTAATGTCAATGGAAGGCTTTGAAAAAGAGCGTAAGCATCTGCTTAATGGGTCAATGGAGGGCTTTGAAAAAGAGCGTAAGCATCTGCTTAATTGTTTATTGCAATTTATAGACTCTGTAAAAGACTGACAATCCTCGAGTCTTCATTGACTATCAATTCTCTTATACCCAAGCTAATGGCAATGGAAGGCTTTGAAAAAGAGCGAAGCATCTGCTTGACTGTTTATTGCAATTTATAGACTAAGTGGATTCCTTGACCCCCTCCCACTTCTATCACCCTTGAATATATATTAAAAAATTGGGGAAATTATATTAAAAAAAGTCTGCCAAAAGTAATAAAAAATCCAAAATCAACCTCGGATATGGAAAAAACAAGATGTTAGTTTCCTAAGTTATGATCAACACCAGATCTTGTTTTGTTCTTATACATGATGTCTATCTATCTCCTAGCATATAACCTGTAAAGTAACTCCTAGCATATAACCTGTAAAGTATACCTAATATTAATTTAAAAAAAAAAACATTCCTGAAACTATTATGGAGGTTGGAATCTGCTTGTCTCATCTTGAGGTTTGAAATGTCTGGCTTCGGGGCAAGATGAAGAAGCTCTCTTTGTAATTGCTGTATTATTGCTTACTTGGAGGGGTTACTGGTCTATTCTTCATCTCTTCTACCTAAGAATGTAATGCTTATTGTTCATCTTTCATCTGCTGTTGCTCCTGGCGATGCTCTGCCAAATCTCCATTACTGTGAGCCACTGATTAGATGGGCCTTGACTTGAATTTGCAAAGTTTGGATCATCTGCATCATCTCGTCCCTCCATTCTGGTCCTGAAAGTTTTATATGCCTCCACAAATTCGATGGCCACAATGACATGCACAGACACAACATGGACGAGTTTGTATGAGGTGCTTCTCTATTTTCTGTCTGTTCTGCCCCAGTATCACCCAGAACAGAGCTCTTATCCCGTGGAGAGGAGTTGAGTGCTCTTATCAAACTCTTCTCCACATGATCGTTTGATTTGTGAACTGTTTCGAAAGGAGTGAGCACATACTGCGAGCGATGTTCGTATGTGCCAAATTAAGGTTGATGACAACGAATCGTTTGGAACCGTTCTAAAATAGAAACTGAGCATGCTTCTGTGGTGGAGAAGGAATGAATCCACTTGATATTAGAGATAATGTCTAGTTAACTCTACATTTTAGAGTTTAGAGATTGGATTGGGTTTGTTGTGGATGTTTTTGAGATTTTTCAACCTCTCTCTCCAAAAGTGGAGTATTTTGGATCTCACAACACTTATTTAAGTGATATATATTATTTAGAGTTTAGAGATTGAATTGAGTTTGTTGTAGATGTTGTGAGATTTTTCACCCTCTCCCTCCAAAAGTGGAGTTTTGGATCTCACAACACTTATTCACAACACTTATTTAAGTGATATATATTATTTAAGTGATGTATCTTACTCCAAAAGTGGAATTTTGGATCTCACAACACTTATTTAAGTGATATATATTATTTAAGTGATGTATCTTAAATTATTATGCAATACAATTACAGTTTGTGTGTAATCTGTGTAATAACAACTCTCCTTATTTCTAAATTGATATCAGAGCTTGAGGTTGGTATATGCCAGCACACAAGTCACATCGTCATATCATTAGACGTCTTACATTCGGTGGAGATCTGCACAGACAGAATCAGAGTTGCGCAGAAATTGTCAGATGAGAACGCCGATAGAGAAGAGCTGGCATCGTGTTCTTATCCGCAGCCAATTCTGACATTATCAGAAGAGGTCGCCAATTTACTGCCGATGTCAGACGGAGGTCACTAGTCTCAGAAGACCCTGCAAGTGCGTGAGCCTCAATGTATTAACATCGTTTTCTGACTAAGCTGCTAATCGCTGCAAAAAGCCATTTGTCCGCTATTGAGTTATGGTTAGAGAGGGGACGTTGTGCAGAAAAATGACAACGTGAACATCAGTATTCTGGAAAGAGGGGAGTCGCCAATACGTTCAGCCGTGCGATTGATAGATGGGATTGTTGTTCGCTGAAGAAATTCAAGTTGTTTAGAGACTAATAGCTGACCGGTATCTTATCAATTGAGGATAGATTACAGATCCAGGGATGGAATTTGACGGGCAGGCAATTTACCCGTCAAATATGGTGCAAAATTTGGAGAAACCGTCAACATTCTTCTCTATATGCGTCAAAACGGGCATAGGAAGTGTGGAAACTGTCAAATTTGACGGCTAGGTCGGATTTGAAATTCCAACCCTGTACAGAGCTCCTTTGCATATTGCAAGGAAGGAGCCCTGTCATTGATGGGCGGGTCGGATTTGAAATTCCAACTCTGTACAGATCTCTTGCATATTGCAAGGAAGGAGCCCTGTCATTGTGCAAGAATAGTTACAACCAGCAAAAACAAATTGCCACCATTTCCAGAGATATGCAAGAATCTATCATCATCGCGGCTCGTTGCACTTCATTTGATGGTTGTGAGTTCAGTTTAGTGGACGCTGTTACCTAGAAAATGGAATCATAAATGCCGTTGATTGCTGCTCATGAATCACCCAGGTGGTCGCTTTTGTTGATTGCCACCAAGCATGATTGGAATATTAGATCAAAGTGATATGCTTTTGTTGTTATCCCCAAATTCCTTTTTTCTTTAGATGCCATGCAAATTCAAATCGCTGCCCTCATCATTGGTTGGAGACGGATAGGGTTGCGTTACCTTTTAGGGGATGTTTAAATAATTTGCAAAATGATCAATCATAGAACCTATTGACCCTTGCTTCTCATCTATCTCTCATTTCTTGTGCTCATGAGTTTGCATGAGGGTTGGGATCTCTTTTGTTTCTTTCAATTTTTTGAGATTGAACTTGAATCTTTACTACATACCAATCCATCTCTTGAGCTTTTCCACTAGCAAAGTGGTCGACTCCATTTGAGGGCTTTTGAAATTCTCCATTGATACTATTGTACTTGTCTCTCAACCTCAACTAAATTGCACATTACTCATTGCTTATTTTTACATTGAGTCATGGAAACCACCACTAGGAGGAAAAAACCAAGCCAATAGTTGAGACAATGCTACTTGACATAAGAAACCTTCCCCTACATAGGAATCTGCTCTCCCTTTTCAACATCGTGGGCCCTTGGGCTTGAGAGGCAGGGGACTAGAATCAAGAGGGATGCAAGAGCACTCTGGGGCCACTTTAGAACCATGCGAGAGCCACTCTAGGACTAGAACCAATGGGATGGAAGAGATATCGACCAAAACCATTGACCAATATGACTTAAACAAAAAGTAGGGAAGATCCAAAAGCAAACAATCCTTGTATTTCTAAGCATCACCAACCTAACACATCAAGTTGTGGACGAGATTGAATGCCACAATTGCATATCTTGTTGAGCTTGCATGTTTATACACTTGTATAATGCCGTCCATTATCATAATATCATGGAAGGGGCATAGAAAATGGTGCCTCCCTTTTGATTCTTATGAACTCCTCATTTAGTTGCACCTCCAGATTGGCAAGGTGATCGACCTCAACATTACGAGCTCTCAAAAGTTGAAAGAAGGATATGGATTCAAAGTTTTGCTAGATCCATAGTTCTTTGAATCAATTGATTTAGATTGATGTTTTGAATAGTAGATTATTATAGAAGAAACCATTGATGCTTTCTTTACCCCTTGAGACTTTAGCCAGTGTAATTCTTGAAACATTGTCAACACCTTTGTTTCATTGTTTGTGATGATGCCAAATCCTTAGGGAAAATCTATTTTTGCTTTTCCTTCAAGATAAAAAAGGATCTCCCATGCACTTGCCACCCTTGGTTTGTTGTTGGAAGCTCCATAAAAAACTAAAATATGTTGGTTTTATGTTGCTTTCTATTGTTGAAAGTTAGTGTCAATATCCCATAACTTGATTAGTCTCTTTGATAGGAATATTCTAGGGGTGTTGAAATGTTTGAAAGGAGAGCTTCGATGCAATGCTTCTCACTCAAAACTTACAGTTTCCATCCCCATTGGAGCAAATTATTTATTGATTGGCTACATGTGTTGGAGTAATATGGGCTTTAGGAAACATTTTTATTTCAAGCTAACCAAATTTTCCATACAAAGAATTTAGAAAATGCAAGTAATTACTCTTTTAAGCTATGGTTTGTTTGCAAAGCTCCTTGGATAGTGTTGCCAATCTTGAGTAATCAGAATTGTTCTTCCCAAATCTTGTATCATTAAAGACCACACTTAACAAGAGAATATGCATCCTAGAAAGACATGTTTCATTGTCTCTTTCAAGGCTTGATATGAAGGACATCTTGAAGGTTCTTGGACACCACAACTATTCAATTTCTCTGTTGTCAAGATTTTTTTGTGCTCTAGATCCTAGTGAAGCCTTGGGGAGGACAATCCCCACTTTAAATGCATTTCCAAACAATTGCTTGTGGGGGAATATTTCGATCTATCAACTCGCACAAATATTCATGCATGATTGGATACAAACCTCCTTTAGGTCCCCACATCCATGAGTTTTGAAGATCAAATCTCATCAGAGTGACCCCACACAGATACATGAGCATGGACTCATATTGGACATTTGGGATGCTAGGGAGATCAAAAGATTTCCAACCGGTCAAAACCATGTTATCCTGCAGTTTTAAGGATTTTTTCACATATCTTTAAGCCTTGAGATTGTTGAATTGTTAACGTATGCAGTGATATAATTTAGATTGTTCTGGTTATATATATTTGCATGCACTTGTTTCTGGTTATGCTCTTCTATTTCAGCTACCTGTGTGGGGGTTTTGTAGAATTTGGTCTCAACTACAACTCGTTGGTTACTTTAGTATGCTCCTAGCTATGATATATTAGAGTAGATTGGTAGTATGCTCCTAGCTATGTTGGGTTTTCCCTTACATCTCCATTATGGGAACATGTGCGACCACTGAGATTTCCATTCCTTCAGTTGTTGGTACTTTCTTCAACTGTTCTTGCACGATCTTGTAGATCTTGCTATCATAAGTGAAGCTTCTCAAATCAAGTACTTCGCTTGGTTGAAACAATGTCCAGAGTCCGAGTCCTAACCCACTAACTGATGTATTCGTGTTGACGCTTGCAGTTGACACCTTGGGGGATTTGTATCTATTGGGTGAGTGTCATCACCTCTATATCTTTCTGCTTCTTTTTTTCTTCTGCTGCTTTGCCCACTGCTTCTTTGGTTGTTCTTTTCGCTGTTGACTTTGCAATTTCTTCTCTTTGTTTGGTCTCTCTTTCTGCAACAACTTTTGCTTCTGCCTCGGCTTTGGCTTTGGATTTTTCTACCTCAGTCTTTCATTTTTTCTTGGCAGCATCATTCTTCTTGTGGAATTTCTCCTTATTCCTTATTTTCTTGTCGACTACTGTTTCCTCTTCTTCTCTTGTCGATCCTGAGTGTACCGAGTTAGAGGTGGGGGGTGGGTCTTTGTTCACCTCCTCTTCTGCTTTCTTGCTTCTTCTTTAACTCTTTCTTCATCCAAAATTTTTCCTTTGGGTTGGCCACTTCTTTGGAAGATTACGTTGTCATAAGTCTGAGCATTCTGATGTACTTCCTCCTCTTCCCAGATATCCGTCGTGTATTTCCAAACCTCCTGGAGCACAAGCTTATATGGCACAAATCGAGGGAGGAGATGAGGGGGCTTCATCGCACCATATACTCTTATGTAGGTGCCATGTTCCATGAGGTGCCAGTCTCCAATCCTTCTTATGACCGCCATTGCCTTGTCAGTCATGTAGGGGGCTGTGATGCAGAATATGAACTCATACAAGGGAGCCAAAAAATGTTCACATATCTTTTGGTACTCTATCCGATACTTGTGCTCCCAGAGCACTTTGCAGTATACATGGATGGTTGAGTTTGAGGATTGCTATTTCTAACCAATCCTCGGGTATCGATGAGCCACACACACAATGTCCAAGAGGTATGAGGACATGTGAAAGCTTGAGAATGTTCAAGGCTGAGCTCCTTTGATTGTAGAGATCGCCACTGTTAGATTTTTTGATAAGATATCATCCTGATTGAATGATACTCCCTCGTTTGCCTAGTAATATATCAAAGGCATATATGATAGAGAAAATTGGGATGCATATGGTTCTCCATATAGCCGACATAACATAGCTACTAGATATTGATAAGGCCTTCTCAGAGAGCTTGTGGGGTACTCTCTATTTGGGATTGTACTTGAACTGTTTGTCGACCTTGTACCATTATGGAAATAGATCCTCGGGAGTGTATTCAAATTTGTTGAGGAGTTCGTTGTCCAACTTCTTAGTCCCTCTTTCAATGTGATAGCATTTCACAGATACTCTGGCTTGAATGAGGCCATGGGATCTTTTCTGGTGTTGCAGACATATGTGTTTTTCGGGATCCAAGTGATGGCGTTTGCACAGGGGAATACTGTCGGGTGGGTGGCTACTCTGAATATGCTGGATTTTATGATTTTTTTGAATATTTTAATCTCTTGTTGATCTTCGACATTAGTGGAGAAATTAGACTTCTTAAACATGTGATACACCTCTCCCCACTTTAGTGTTTCTCCATCCTTTTCCAGGAGTCCTTATGTGTCATCGTATGTGGCTTTGATCACTTATGGTTTGCCTTCAGTCTACTGACCACTACCAGAGGCCTCAACACCAAGTGTCTCCCTGTCTTCTTCCGCAGGGACATATTTGGACCTACAAAGAAAAGGTGGGCTTAGTGAAGAGATTTAAGACATAAATAATACGAAGTTGAATGCAACATGATAATTTTGAAATACCAGAAGATTCACTTGAACTGTAACTGGGTAGAGGGTCGTCATCTGATGATGATGAGATGATGGACGACATGTTGAACAACTCGGTGAAGGTTTGAGGAGAAAAGAGTGAAAATTGTGCTCACAAGGTGAAATCGAAGGTCTTGAAGTTAACTCCTTCGATGGAAATCAGAGGAGTTGATAACAAGTGTTCTGATGTGCATCAGACAAGTTAGTGCCAAAGCCTTCGACGTGGCTTGGGGAAGTTCATGCCAAAGCTTTCAAAAAGCTTAGGGAGAGCTGGTTGAAAGGGCTCTGGTGTATTATCGACAGAGTTAGTACCAATTCCTCCGATGGGAATCTAAGGAGTTAGTGCTAAGTGCTCCGATAGCATACCAAAGAAGTTAAGTTTAAAGTCTTCGAACTGTGTGGGGTTTATCAACGAAGTTGTCGGGGACTCCTTCGATCATACCGAAGGATTCAATAAGAACTCCTTCGTTATGATCAGAGGAGTTAATAATAAGTTAACTTTTGCTATGTCGATGGTGAAAGTGCCAAATAAACTTGTAAGACCTTTCAAAACTTGGTTTGTTGTGGTTGACCTAGGCTAGTTTGGGGGAAAAACTTGGATTATATTGGCTTGTCAGTGGTAGTGGTCTTGACGGTCATGGTCATGTCGAATATGGGAAAATTTAGGGCTTGCATTGAATAAAAGTAGCGTCGATGATAATAGGTTTTGGTCAAAGGCGAGACTCCTGTGAGGGGTTGGGTTTGGGGAGGTTTTTCGTTCGAGCCTAGGGCCTTGGTGAAGGGAGACGTAGAGCCATAGGGTCAATCCTGTTAAGCAAGTGGTTGTGGTAATTTTGTGGATGGTTATGGCTTCCAGGGAGTGAAACTGTAAGAACGAAACAAGCCTTATCCTTAATTGAAAAAACTAACCCTAGATTGCAGAGCAGGGTTGGTGTTGGTCACTATAATTGCTTATTAACTAAACAATCAAGTGTTACATAAATTGTCAACCCAGAGAAATCTGTTTATTTCGAAGGCAATCACACATTGTATATGCTCAATCTTAAAAGCAATCTAGAGTTGTAGTAAAAGTACATTAATCACACCTTGCTTTGAACAAACTGAAGTTCTACTTTGAATTACAGAAAAACAATCTATCTATTGCAGAGTTTAAGATTCAAAGGAAAATAATTATCAGAAGAATCCTGGATTACATTAAGAAACAACAACCTAGGAAAAAAAATCTTTCAACATACTGCAAGGAAGACTAACTATTCTGTAACAGAGAACATGATCCTATTCCTCAAAGCAGGAATCTTCAGCACCTGTCTCTGACTATCACACTTTCATAAACTCATTACCAATCAAAATGATTAACAAGTACTAAAGGCTAACTATTCTGTAACAGAGAACAGGACCCTATTCCTCAAGCGGGAATCTTCAACACCTGTCTCTGATTATCACATTTTCATAAATTCATCAAGCAGAATTACCAATCAGAATGATTAACAATTACTTAGGAATGAATTGTATGAAAACAATGTAACAATCAGTAAAGCAGAGTTTCAACAAAACAGAGTTCAGTAAAGTAGAGTTTCAACAAAATAGAGTTTAAACAAGGCGTGAACAAAAATAATACTAACACACTACAAAATTAATGGGTGAATCTTGTGAAGAAGGTGGGCCCTCTCCTTCTCACAAGATTCCCCGGAAACGAAAGGAACTAAGAATAAATGCTCAGAATAATCTTTTATTCATCTGTCAATTGTATCATGTTACAATATCCAAAGTGAGCACGCCCTTCTTTGTAATTCCTTTCTAGCCAAAAAATCCTTCCGTCTAATGATGATTTCTCCTTATTTAAAGAGGAGAATCCTCTTAATACAATTGATTATAAAATTACATGTGTACATACGAATCCTATTCTTAGTCAGATCTAATCTTCTATGCTGGAATAGGATATTCTGATCTCTCGTAGCAAAATGCTGTTACAATAGTTGGAATGGCGCTGGGTTGAGGTGTAGCTGTTGCGGCAGGTGTAACAACTTTTTTATTTATCTTCTTGTTACTGATGTTGTATATTGTTTCAACATCGCAAATCACAAATTGTTTCAGCAACGAGATTTGCATTCTGTTTGACTGTTTCAGCAACGAGATTTGCATTCTGTTTGACTGTTTCAGCAACGTGGTCTCAAGCAACAACGATGGTTGGTGCTGGCTTAAGGTATGGCTGTTGCGGCCAATGTTACAACTCCTTCTTGTCACTGCTGTGTGAATTACTGTTCCAACATTGCAAATCACAGACTGTTTCAACAACGAGATTTGCATGCTGTTGACTGTTTCAGCAACGGGTCTTCAAGCAACAACAATATATAATCTGCAGTTCAAACTGTTTCAGCGACTATATGTTTCTGATTGATGGCTAAATATGAGAGTAATGTAAAATTACATGTAAAATAAATTAAACATATAACAAAGAGAAGAAACGTTATATACCTTTGGAAAGATATGTTAAGGTGATAATGTAGGCTTAAATGTGAGTGAGAAAATGATGTAATGATAGTAAAAAGTATGAACAAAAAATTTCATTATAGGGTCCTAACATCCCCCCCAACTAAAAAGGTTGCATGTCCTCAGGCAACTTCAATCTGAATCAGAATCCGGATACCGACTATAAGCGTGCAAATTACTTAAGCAGTAGTTGTGGAAAGTGCTGTCTGTTGGAGCTCTGAATCCTTGAACGCGTTGTAGCCTTTGCCAAGCTGTTGTTTCAACTTTCTTGGACAACTTATGATGAACTTGATATTTCTCTGCTGGCATCTACAGAATAAGAAAATGGAACTGATAACCTATCCAGTTTTCAGCATATTGTTGAACACATTTGATGTAGCTAGGTACCCGAGAGATTGCTGTCTCAAGATTGGTAGGACTAAAGGGATTCTGCTCCTGCCTTTTCTCAGAAGATTGTTGCCAAAACATGTTATTTGCTTGTAGGGCAGCGATCTCTGTGGATTTAATAAACTGTTGACAATCCTGAAGTACTGTTGTCTATAGTTGCCGAATATATTGAATCATCCCTGGTTTCTTCAAAAATTGATAATACTTTGCAACAAAGGTGGTAACATTCTATGGTTCTGGCCATATCCAGAGGAGGCGGTTATCTTCGTTATGCTTGGCAACTAGGAAGTCATATTGCCATGTAATCTGATTGTTAAGAAATGAGGTGAGTGCCCGAATCTGGATATCACCGACAAGAGGGTTAAGGTTAAGCTGTCGGTTCTCATGGATGGCCTCATTATGAAGATATACCTTACATAGGAGGTGCTGATCAATAGTAGAGGCTTCTGCAAAAGTTCTAACAAAATCTGCTGGATTTAACACTGCGTGGGGTTTGCCTTCTTTGATTGATTTAATCTGAAAAAATGTAAGTCGTTCTATGAGGAAAATAGAGTAATTTGAGGATGGTTTCCTAGCAACCAACAATTTTTATGCCAAGTCAAACATCAAGAGCAATTTGTCTTTTAGCTCTTCATTCTGCTTCTTATGGGCACATGATTCTTGACGTGTTTGCTCCAAAGCGTCCCAGTTTGAATAGATTTGGTTTAGCCAAAGTAGTCTGTGCTCCTGTAGGCTTTTGTCCTGTGTAACAACAGAGTCTTTTTTCTATTTGTCCATTATTGCTTGCTCATCCCATGGTTGAGTTTGTGTTTCAACATTGCAAGTGATAGGCTGAGGTAGGGTCTGAGTGGCTCGTTCAACAAGAGTATGGGTGTTGATCTTGTTAGGAGGAGCAGATTCATTAATAGGCAGTGTTTGTACAACTTTACTAATAAAAACAGGGGCTTTAGATGTAGCAGTTGTTGTAGACAGGGTTCATTTTGAATTTTGGAAGGTCCTACTGGTTCTTGTGTAACAACAGGGTTTTCTTCTTTGATTGCAAAAGTCGTAGGTGCAGGGGAAGCTCTAGGCATTGGAATTTGAGTTATTTTGTAGCCTGCTTGATAATAAATGTCCCCACATTGACTGCACATATACTCTCTACACCGATTCTCTTTTGTGTTTTCCTCTATCATGATCGCTATGGGAGCTAGGGTATACAATTTAAGTTCCTTGTTGTAGGCTTCCTTTACCATTGCTAGCTCTTGCTTGTAGGCTTCCTTTACCATTACTAGCTCTTGCTTGTAGGCTTCCAGTTCGGACCTTAGGAACTCATTTTCTTGTAAGACAAAGGCCATTGTTGGTTCTGGTTCTTGATATTTCATGGGTGTATTAAGAGGGGTGACTGGTTCTTGTGTAACAGTCACAACCGCACTAGCTGGTTCTTGTGGAGCGACTACATGATCAACAGTGGATTCTTGTGTTTCAACTTCTTGATGTAGAGAAAGTAGTGTTGCGGCACCCTGGGCATCTGATGTTAATATTATGGTAGCTGCGGGAGGTATTTACCCCCACGTGTGAACTTGACGAGAATAGAAGACTCTGGGAAGCAAGAGAAACCCTAATGAATTGGCTAATAACCCTAGAAGCCTTGTTAGCTCAAGAAGAAATTTATATTAAGCTATTAGCCTCCAAGAGAAGAAGTCGACCATAATTAATAATAATACACTGAACAGACACATACCTAGAAAGAGAAGTTGGCCCCAGTAAACTGGCAGGATTACTATAAATATAGGGCGTTAGTTCTCATTTGTCACATCTCAGGACTACAGTTTTCCCAATTGGTGCGCACTGCAGTTGCAGTTTGGTGCACAGGTTTGGAGGAGGGTTGCAGGTGCAGCTGCAACAACAACTAGTTTCAGTATTGGCTTGGATATCTCTTGGCTAGGGTTTGGAACATCTGATTAGTCTTTTGTGTTGCGCTATCCTTGGAGAGAGATACACTACTCTTTGTTTGACTATCTAGCCTAGGGTTTGCTTCCGGAGGAATTCTCAGGTCAAGGTTAAGGTGCTCGGAGGGAGGCTTCGGCTTGTGGTTGGGTGACGAGGGTATCGTCAATGGTAAAATGAGCACATGATCTTCTATATTCTAACAGGTTATGGGCCCACACCCCTTCAGTCAACCTAAAACGCTGGAAGGAAACATAGCCGCTAGATATTGAGCTCGTTGAGGAACTGTCGCTAGGGTTACTAGCAAGAGTAGTTTCTAGAAACACTGCAGCTAGGGTTACTAGCAGAAGTAGTTGCAGAAACCATAAACCTCTTATCGAGGCACCTTAAGTGACGAGATTGACCTAATCTCCAGATAGATCAGTGCGCCCTAGTCCAACGCATCTCCTGGTACACTCAGAAGGCCAAGACGTGAAGTTTGGATTTTTGGTCAAATCTAGGGTTTGACCAAGTCAAGCAAGCCATGATGAACTCTATGAAGTCTGAGAACAAGCTAGAAGGAGCCTCCAACTTCAGAGCATGG
>ML794468.1:4148-16546 GCA_009831015.1 Picea engelmannii | reverse complement strand
TTTTTATGATAACATTGTTTCTATGCAGATGAAGACTACTATGGTGGCATACATTCTTTCAGATCTCACAGACGTGAGTGAAAGATTGGCCCAGATGATACAGTTTTTATCATAACATTGTTTCTATGCAGGATGCTCTCAGAGGTTTGTTATGAAGACTATATGACAATAGATGAGGACTACTGTAGTGAATGTGTCTCACTGCTCGCAACTATACGTTGCTGATCAAGTACTTGTGTGTTACTTGATATGGTAGTTAACCACTGAATTGTAGTTGTGTACTACTATGAATAGATACATGTGTGTTCTATCCTTGTTCTAATTGCCTTGAAGACTATCAATAGATTATTGGAGATGATCATTCAGATGAATGATGAACAGAGATTTTCCAGACGGAAAACAATTAAGAGCTTTTACTCCTCTTGTATCACTCCATGGTGAGAGTGACTTATACATCATCATATCTAACTACTCAGATGAAGTATGGTTTCAAGAGATGATGCAGCTGATGGTGATGGTGATGCTCATGATCTAGTCATGAAATAGTCTAGATGACTATATTGATGCTACCGGGTAAATGGTATGTTTTGTGCTCAAGTCCATTACCTGTAAATACCTCTCTAGCTAGGAGGGAGTGTTAATATTATGGTAGCTGCGGGAGGTATTTACTTCCATGTGTGAACATGACAAGAATAAAAGACTCTGGGAAGCAAGAGAAACCCTAATGAGTTGGCTAATAACCCTAGAAGCTTTGTCTTCTCAAGAAGAAATTTATATTAGGCTATTAGCCTCCAAGAGAAGAAGTCGGCCAGAATTAATAATAATATACTGAATAGACACATACCCAGAAAGAGAAGTCGGCCCCAGTAAACTGGCAGGATTACTATAAATACAGGGCGCCAGTTCTCATTTGTCACATCTCAGGACCGCAGTTTTCCCAGTTGGTGCGCACTATAGTTGCAGTTTGGTGCGCAGGTTTGGAGGAGGGTTGCAGGTGCAGCTGCAGCAGCAACTAATTTCAGTATTGGATTGGATATCTCTTGGCTAGGGTTTGGAACATCTGATTAGTCTTTTGTGTTGCGCTATCCTTGGGGAGAGATGCACTGCTCTTTGTTTGGATATCTAGCCTAGGGTTTGCTTCCAGAGGAATTCTCAGGTCAAGGTTAAGGTGCTCGGAGGGAGGCTTCGGCCTGTGGTTGGGTGACGAGGGTATCGTCAATGGTAAAACAAACACACCATCTTCTATATTTTAATATCTGATTCCTGTATTTCGGGAACAACATCAACAACTGGTTCTTGTGTTTCAGCTGTAGCTGGTTCTTGTGTAACAACTATAGTTGGTTCTTGTGTTTCAACTACTGAATGAGTAGCTGGTTCTTGTGTTTCAACTACTTGATTTAAAGAGAATGATGTCGCAGTACCTTGGGCCTCTGGTTCTTGTGTTTCAGTGTCCATGGGTGGAATAGGTAAAAATTTCGGAATTTGGGAGAGTGGAAGTGTACGGGCTTTTAGCAAGATGGGTTGGGGGTTTAGGGCAGTGGCAGTAGTGGTTGCTCTTGTTGAAGTCCTCGTTCGTTTTCTTTGTAAAAAGGAGGGAAAAGATGGAATTTGTTTTTTTCTTTTGCGTGTGGGTTTTTCCTCAGTGATGGGGCAGGGAGGGTTATCAGGTTTATCTGGTTCAGAATCATCGCTAAGGATATGAACAGTAGGAGTAGATGATTCTGGTAAGTTGTGGGGCGAGCTTGGTATGGTAGGAGAGTTAATTGGATCAATTGGGTCTGTAGACAGATTAATAGGTATTTTCGAAGGGTCTGGAAGGTTTTGTGGTTGTTGTTCCTGAGGATTTTCAGGATGTTCAACAGTTTCCTAAGGGTCTATGGGTGGGTTGTTTAGGGGAGGGTTTTGTTGGGCAAAACCCTTTTGGATGAGTAGTTGAGAGAGACGATGATGGGTGAGGGAAAGGGCATGATTTTTAGCCTTTTTACAATAATGCGACATATTTCTAAGACATCCGAGTAGATAGTAGGGAATATTCACCAATCTAGCATGTCGTAAATGAGATAACAAGACAAAATCGTACTGGTAGACTACCTGGTATCGGCCTTCACAGGTGAGGTAGTGCTTGACAAACTCTGTAACTTTCGGCCAAGGAGGCGGCAACGAGCTAAGTCGAACACCCCGTCCTTTAGGCTCAACTTGTTCTCTTGGCAAGAAAAAATTCTGCTGGGCATTAAGGATAATGTGTTTGTGGCTGAACCAACGAATGCCAGTGATAGGAAGACCCGAAACCTGTGCTATATCATCCTCTGTGACTAGAATCCGAACCCTTTGAACAATGGGATGATTTTCTTGAAGATTTCGAGCAAATTGAAGAACCTGTTGTTGATCAAATCCCTAGAGCCTCTGAAAATAACCCAGCTAGCCTGCCTACAGAAAAATTTGATAGACTTCTGGATACAATTCTAACAGGGCTGTCGTGGTGGGTTCGTATCGTATAACAGGGCCTCCCATAGCTAACAGCTCAGTAAAATGCACAGTCAGAGAGTCAAGTAACTGCTTCTGAGCAGAGTAAGTTTTGCGGGTGAAGGCATGCAAATGGTGGTGAAAACAAACAAAATGATGGGTAAAAAGGAATGACGGTAGTCAGTTCGTGTGAAATGATGGCATAAGATTTCGATATCCCCCCCCCCAAGTACGGATAAAATAATGACTTTAAGTGAATGATAATAATGAGTCGGGATCTTCTCATTAGCTATAGTTCAATTGCATTTACATATAAAGTTTACATACCTCATCTTTACCTTTGATTCGTACTTAAAAAAAAAATAGTGTCTGTCCATAATAGTTTTGCAGTAACCATGGGAGAGACTTTGGATTTATTAGAGAAATTGTATCAAGGGTTTGTTTAATTATGAGAGAGGGTTGTGAAAGGACAAAATGTAGTATGAAAATCGGAGAATTGAGAGCGAAAGAGCCGAAACACATGTTTTTATTGACAGAGAATGCTGAGAAAGTGGTGTTTCAGCAACAAGAAAAGAATAGAAAAATGATTGTTGAAGAGTGATGTTTTAATAATGGAAAATACTGCTGAAGAAATGGTGTTTCAGCAGTGGCGAAATATTGCTGAGCAGTGGTGTTTCAACAATGGAAAAAACAAAAACAAAATATTGCCGAACAATGGTGTTTCAACAATGGGAAAAAGGGCGAAATATTGTTGAGTAGTGGTGTTTCGGCAATGGAGAAAAAATGACGAAATATTGCTAAAAAGTGGTGTTTCGGCAATGGAGAAAAATGGTGAAATATTGCTGAACAGTGGTGTTTCGACAATGGAGAAAAATGGCGAAATATTGTTGAACAGTGGATTAAAGAAAGAGGGAGTAGTGCTTCACAAAATGAAGCTGGGATCTTCTTGAAGTAAGATCGTCCTTTCTTGGTAGGCCTTTTCTTTTATCGAGAATCTGCAAAAGAATCAATTGTAACATGCCATTCCTTGACAGGGATTATTAGTAAAAGAAATTTAATCTAATACTAAAGGAATTAAATTCAGAAAAATTAATTGCAATGATGGGTAAGAGGCTCCTCTAAAAAGAGATAATGTGAGTCTGCCACACATGTGGCCTTAAAATCTTATTTGGAAATGGGGCGCTGGTACAGACGGAGCCGATGACCATTCACTAATAACGGTGTTTTAGAGTCATCAATTGTGAGGAGCCTTACTGTTCCATTGGGGAAAACAGTGTCCACTTCGTAAGGTCCAAGCCATCTTGTATGTAGTTCCCCTTGAAATTCTTTAAACCGAGAATCATACAGTAAAGCCTAGTTACCTTTTTGGAATTGCTTATGCTTGATGGTTTTGTCATGCCATTTTGATATTTGTTGTTGAATCATAGTTGTCTGATGAATGGCATCTAGTATTTTTTCATCCAATTCATTAAGCTGCTGCAACCTGGTTGTCTGTGCATTGGTCAAATCAAGGTTGACAGCTAAAGCAGTCCTTAAGGTTTTGATTTCAAATTCCACAAGAAAGATGACACTTTTTCCATAAACTAATTCATAGGGAGAGAATCATGTAGTATTTCTCCAGGTAGTTCTGTAAGCCCATAATGCTTCAGGGAGCTTGTGAGACCAATCCTTTCTCTTTTCCTTTATTGTTTTTGTGAGAATGGCTTCTATTACTTTGTTTGTGCTTTCCACCTGTCCATTGGCTTGGGGGTGGTATGGTGTAGTCATTCTATGATGAATATGATATTTTTGAAGGGTGGCTTTAAAGCCATGAGAAGTGAAAGGAGGTCTTCCATCTGTGACTAATTCTCTAGGCACTCCAAATCTGATAAATATATCTTCAAATAAAAAATCTAGAACCGCTTCTTCTGTAGTTCTATAGAGTGCTTTAGCCTCCACCCATTTGGTCATATAATCTGTGCAGACCACTATATAAAATTTTTGATTGGATGGAGGGTTAATGGGTCCTACAAAGTCTAAGGCCCATTTTTCAAATGGTTCGAGTACTACCTGGGGATTTAATAGCATTTCATCTCGATGATTAGGTTGACCCATTCTTTGACAGCGATCACAGGCTCAAATATATTTCTTTGTATCTTTAAAAAGTGAAGGCCAATAATAACCCATCCTGAGAATTTTATGTGCTGTTCTCTTATCAGCAAAATGCCCTCCACAAGGGCCTTCATGACGAGCTTTTAGTAAATCATAAACCTCATCTTCTCTAATGCATCTTCGGATTTCTTGATCAAGTCCTGTGTGGAAAAGACACCCACTTATCCAGCTATACCGAGCACTTTGTTGAATAATTCTTCTTTTCTCTCCGTGGGATAGGTGTGGTGGTAACTTCTCTGCAACCAAGTAGTTAGCGATGTCTGCATATCATGGTGAGTGAACAGATACTGCAAATAGATATTTATCAGGAAATGAACCATCTACTGGAGAATTATCATCAGGTGTTAACCGAGAAAGGAAATCAACAACTACATTTTCTTTTCCTGGTCTATCTACAATTGTAATATCAAATTCTTGTAATAATAGTAACCATCTGGTGACTCGAGTATTTGTGACATGTTTATTCATTAAATATTTGATAGCTGAGTGATCGGTATGGACACAATTAGAATATCTAGTGATGTAATGTTGAAATTTATTAATAGCATAGATAACTGCTAAAAATTCCTTTTCAGTAACTGTATAGTTAAGTTCAGTCATACTCATATTCTTTCTAATAAAATAGATGGCATAAGAGAGATGATTTTCTTCTTGTCCCAAGACAACTCCTATTGCAGTATCTGAAGCATCAGAGGATATATGAAAGGGAAGTGTCCAATCAAGTCCTCTTAGAATAGGAGTTGTAGATAACTGATGTTTGAGTGCATCAAATGGTTCCTGGCAAAGAGTAGTCCACTTGAATTCAACATTTTTCATAAGTAACACGAACAAAGGAGAAGCCATTTTGGAATTTTTTTGATAAATCTTCTATAGTATCTAGCATGTCCTAAAAAACTTCTCACATTTGTTTGGGTTTTAGGAATAGGAAGGTCTTTAATGACTTGTATCTTGGATGGATCTACCTGAATTCCTTGAGATGAGATAAAATGTCCAAGTACCACTCCTTCACTCATCATCACATGACATTTTTCGGTGCTTAAGGAGAGGTGGGCTTGTATACATCGGTTAAGTACTTTCTCAAGATTTTGTAGTGCTTCGTCAAAAGAGACACCATAAGGGGTAAAATCATCCATAAAAATTTTCATAGAGTCATTAAGCATATTAGAAAAGATTCCTATAACTGCTCTTTGAAAGGTTGCTGGTGCATTACATAGTCCAAATGGGAGGACTCTATAAGCAAAAATTCCCCAGGGGCTAGTAAAAGTGGTCTTATCTTGGTCTTGGAGTGCAATTTTGATCTGGTTATACCCACTGAAACCATCTAAGAAATAGAAGAATTTCTTCCCTGACAAATTATCTAACACTTGATCAATGAATGGCAACGAAAAGTGATCTTTTTGAGTGGCTTTATTTAAGGCTCTATAATCTACATACACTCTCCATTTCCCATATTTTTTTGGAACTATTACCAATGGGGAAACCCATTCACTGTCAGATATAGGATATATAAACCCTACATTAAGCAATTTTTGAAGTTCTTCTTTAAGAATTTCTTGTAAATTAGGGTTCATTTGTCGTTGAGGTTGGCAGATCGATCGACAATCTTCCTTGATATAGATACGATGAGTGCATAATTCAGGAGAGATTCCCTTCATATCTGTATAGTCCCATGCGAATGCTTCCTTATGTTCAAGAAGTAACTTCATTAATCGTTGTGTTTCAACAACTGTCAAGTTGGGGTTTATGTTTAGTGTTTTGCCAAGTTCAATTTCTACTGGTATACTTTTAGAAGAGTTGGTAGCTGATGTTTGAGATGGGTCTTCAGAGTTAAGGTTTTCCTGGGTATCTGACTCCAAAAGTGCAACGAGTTGATTATGTGTTTCTGGAGTCACAGAGGAGGGTTCACAAATAAAATTATTAATTACTTCATTCTCAGTGATGTCTTTAAGGCTTAAGGCTTGTCTGATAGTCAAGATAGGTTGAGTAGTTTGATCGTCAAAATCCACCCATAAGGAATTGTCATTATTAATCAAGGGTGTAGCGTGAGGGTAGAGGGTAAGCTGTTTGGTCTCATATCCATTGGAAATTGTCATTGAACTAGATCTGCAGCTGATAAAGGCATCTGCTGTGGCTAGCCAAGGTCTACCCAAAATTAGAGGATGACCCCCCAACTTTGTTTTAGGTTGTAATACCACAAAGTCGGCTGGATAATTCCAAGACTCAACTGAGATGATTAGGTCTTCAATGACTCCTTCCGGTTTGATTGTAGAACGATCAGCTAATTCTAGAATGGTTGGGGTATCTCTGATTTCATTCTTCAGTTGTAACAGTTGGGAAGTTTCAAGAGTCATAATATTGATAGCAGCGCCTAAGTCTACCAGAACTCGAGGAATTATTGTTTTTCCAATTTGTACTGTGACAGTAGGATGGCCGGGATCACCATATTTAACAGGAAGAGCTTTACCCGACATTAGTGCAGATAAATCACCCATGACATGGACTGTCAGGGGATCTTTAGTTTTCCTACCAGATTTCTTAACACAAATGTCTCGCATAGTTCTGGCATAAATTGGTACATCTCTTAGTGCTTGTAATAGTGGAATTTTGACATAGAGATTTTGTAATTCCCCTAGAAGATTGAAAGCAGGTGGCTCAGTCATTTTAGTCAAAGCTAAACGCTCAGGGAATGGTGGATTTGTTGTTTCAACAACAATGTTGGAGGACGATTGTACCCCATTATTTCAATCGTCCTCCAACAGGATTAAATTATTTGAAATAAATTATAATATTTGAAATAAATTATATTATATTGAGGTAAAAGGTCTTTGAATGACTTTGACTCTTTTAAGTTTGTTTAAAATGCTTTTTTTTTACTTGCATTTTGTATTGACGTTAGAATGTGTTGGTTTTTTTTATTTAATATTGACGTTAGAATGTGTTGTTTATTTATTTATTTAATATTGACGTTAGAATGAGTTAGTATTTTGCTGCACTTTATAGAGATGGTTAAGTGTGAAAAATAAATTCTTAAATAGAATGTGGTAGTTTTTGGTTGCACTTTATAGAGATGTTAGATGTGTTAGTATTTTGTTGCACTTATAAACATTGTTAAGTGTGAAAAATAAATTCGTAAGTAAAAATGTTGTAGTTTTGGTTGAGATGTTAGATGTGAAAAATAATTTGATTTATTGATTCATTGTGTTGTTTGTACAATAGTCACGAGCATTGCAAATATTTTTTTTGCAACTTCTTTTCATTTTTAGATTAAGTCGATTATTATTAATGGAATCCTTAATTTTTAAAATTGTATTACTTATTGTATTGAGAGTAGTGAGATGAATTTACAACCTAGGTATATATGTCACTAACAAGTAGATCTGTCATGTTTGTAATGTAAAAATAAAAATTGAAAATAAGAATAAAAAATGAAAATAAAAAAAATAAAGTTCATAAAGTTTATAGATTTACCTTAGCTTTAATGTTTTAAGCACTAATATGTTTATGCTTGGACTTTTTTAGATCTCTTTTGGTGTTTAATAGATCCATAGTTAAAGATGAATCTATGATGCTAGATAAATCTAGAACGAGTCTCCAAAATTTGGTGTTTTTTTATAAATTTAATTATTGATTTTCATATTTATTCAATGCTCAATTCACAAGTTATGTATGAGCATTGAATGCATGTTTCTAGTTGTAAGGTATTTTTGATTTTGTTGGAACCCTGGCTTATGGGAGATGTGATATAATGTGTTTCTTTTAGTTTCTCTTGATTGAAATGGCTTTTAAGATTCATATAATTTTGCTTGAGTTCATGGATTAGAGATTGTATATGAGATTGATTTCATTTAATTGCCTTTTGTTTTGATGACAAGTGAAGAGTTTTACTCAAAACATGTTGGCCTTTTACTTTGATTCAAGTGAAGAGTTTCACTTAAAAACATGTCGAAGAAAAATATTTTATGATAATGATGTATACTTGGAATTGTCATCAGTAACAAAATTAAATTTCTAGATATATAGTATTCTTCTTAATAAAACACAAGACATAGTAGTAAGATTCATTATAGGTTGACATTAAATGTGTTGAATTTGTTGCACATTGTGGTTTGCTAAAACCTTGCTTTTCTAAGGTTGAACCTAAGTCTTTCAAACCCATTACAAACATAATCATATTAAACAACACACATTATATATAGGAAAAACTAGTAAAAAGGTGCACTACTATTTAAAGTTAATTAATTAAACAAAGGGGGATTAACACATAACAACTTTGAACATATGAAAAATGGATTCATCCATGCAATTGGAAGAACAATATTTTAAGGGGATGAAGGGTGGTGCTAAGGGGTTCTTTTGGTTGTTTGTTTGGAGAAGCTATGAGGTGTGACAGAGAAAAAATTCCGTCGATAAGGAGGTAGCGAGGATATCCTAACTAGTTGTTAAGGGGTTTTTGACATGGTTTTGTGGAGATTGAGAGGGAGTTAAAGAGGGTGACACATATTTATCGATTGAGGGCTTGAGGGTTCTCAGTTTCAGATTGAGGGGTAGGTTGGAAAGAGAGTTGTTCGCCAATTCTTAGTTGCCCATCTCTGTCGAAGTTGTTGTTGGTTGCTAGAATTTGGGTTCTTTTGGAAACTGTTGTAATTTCTATTCAAATCCTGCATTACTTCCAGGTAAGCCTCATCCTAGTTAGTTGATGATGCAAGGGCATATATCCCCAACCCACAATCAAGTTTTTCTCTCTCTTTTAGGGATGAGGAAACCTTGGTGGGTGATGAAGTGGGCATTGGATAGGTGCTAACAATTGGATTACATGTATTTGATCAAATGGCAGATGGTTTGGGTCCACTTTTCAATCCAAAACCTTGATTGAATTTGATTAGCCTGTGAAATTTGTTATGTCATACATTGTACATGTTTGGAGAAAATGGATGAGATCTTGACCTTTGTTTTATTCCCCATGAATGGTTTGGATTGGCTTGTTGTCTTTTGGATGTCAAACGAAGGTTTCTTTATAGGAATCTCATGAGGTCATCATTGATCGTTGGATTGATTTCTTGAAGGCGTTGGCTAAACGTTCTACCTTTTTGTTTTTTTTGGTTGGAATCTGACGATGTAAATCTGGACAAAATCACTGTTTTTTGTTGTTTAAATTGCATTTCTGAATGCATAAATGGATTTAGCATGCTGAAAACCCCCGGGGCACTCCGATTATACAAAATAATCCACTCAAATATGTAGATCCAACCATTCCTCACTGAATTTCGGGCAAAACCAAACATAAAAAATCGTTGGAAAAGAGCCAAAAGGTAGAACGTTTAGACTACGCGCTTGTTGAATAGGATGGTTGATGCTTAGTTGGTGGCCACTTGTCAGATCGCTAGAGTTCATAATGATTTTTGGTGACGGCTTGAAGCAGTGAAATTGGAGTGCTTACTCTTGGTAATTATTTTGAGGGAGGCTTACCCTTGGTAATTATTTCAAGGCAGTTGCATGTACAACATATGGTGTGATTGGAAAGGTCGAAGTCTCACTTCATTTTTGATGATTGTTGGAGAAATGAAGGGATGTGAGGTTTGTTAATATAGGCGTTGAGCATTTGAATTGGGGGTATTCATAATTTGACCTCCTGATAATAGTGCAGAGCCTAGAGAAGGAGGAGAAGCTCCCACAATGAGTAGAGGAAATAGAAGAAAGGCATTTCAACATTGGTCAGGTAGAATCATAAAAGAGGGTAGAGAAGTGAAATTCTAGTATAATTTACCAAAGTAAGAAGATCTCAAAGTATTAATAAGAAAGACACAATTTTAGTGAGCAACACTAGGTAGAATTGTGGTGAAAATGTAATTAAAAAAGAAAGTGGAGGAAGAGGAACTTGGAGAATAGAATATAGGTTGGAGTTGAAAGAGTAGGAGAAGTAAGAGAAGTAAGAGAAGGGAATTCCTGCTAAGGTGGGGTAAAATAAATAAGTAAGAAGTGATAAAGGTACCACAATTCTAGCCATGGTTGGGTAGAATTGCAGAAAGAAAGAAAGAAAAGAAAGAAAGAGAGAATCAAGGAATTTGAAGGAAAATCATGTTGTGCGTTGGACAAATTTGTGGAGAAGGAGAAGAGTTGGAGCTTGGTGAAAGGACACAGTGCAAGTAAGTAGATATGGGTATAACTATGGAATGAGAAGATAATTTGAAGTAGCATAAGTGGTTAGAATTGGGAAGAAGAGCAATGACAAAAATTGGAGGAAGAGAGCAAGCCAATACTAGAAGAAAGTAGACAAAGAAACCTAGATTGCATAGGTAGTATTTTTTGGTAAGGAGAAGACTAACCGAGTCCTATACTAGTAGGTGGTTGTAAAATGAACCTAGTGATACCAGTTGATTTGAAAGTCCCATTGCAGGCTTTGAATGTAAAATCTCCAATTTGTTAAGTTTTCCTCAATTGATGAAAATCATGTTGAGAAAGCTTTTGAATTATCTTACTTGTGTGCATGTTGCCTTCCATCATGTGTTCATGATGCTCTCTATTTGCATGCCCCATATTATTGGGTTTCATGGTGCAGATAACAATTGGAAAATGCTTGTTGCACTGCATTGTTGTGGTATCATAGCTTTGTCTCTGTAAATTTCAAATGGAGGAAAACCTAGTGGGAGCGTGCAGATTCAAATAACATCATTTGGTATAAGAGAAATTCTTATTGCAGGGCTTGAAGGAATGAAATTGTGTAGTCACCCCTGGCAGAAACATCAACATGGTATTAGAGAAGGAGCATCAAGCTAAGAAGTACATCTCCAACAAGGGAGAGAGACTGGGTAGATTCTACTTTTGGGAGACAACTCTAGCTACTTCTGGGATGTGGTTGTAGGGTGAGTAGTAATAGCTCTAGCTGTGTGTTGGGTAGATGTTGTTAATAATTTGAAAGTGCACACGGTGAGAGGGAGAAATTGTGGAGAAATCCATTGTTGGGTAGAGTTGTAGAGTAGACAAATCCAACAATAGGAGAGCAACAAATTGTTGGGTAGAATCACTAAGGTAATTCCAACAATAGGAGAAGTAGTGTTGCGTTGAATTGTAAGACACAATTCCAACACAGAAGTTCAATTGAGAGGGGAGTAGATTTCAAATTTGTAGAAAATAACATAGGAAGTCATCTAGGAAGGGGCTATTGAACTTGAAAGGAAGCCAATAATATTGATGTTGATAGTTGGAGGATTTATAAGCATAGATTGAATTTATGCACGTGGATGATATAAGTGTTGTGAACCTTGTATTGTCCAAGAATAGAGAACCCTTCGAGGTTGTAGGGTTGCAGTGTAGATTTTCATATTTTCTAGTGGAGAGAGGAAGGATAACTCTAGTGAGTAGAGTTATCGGATTGAAAGAAGAGACTACACATAGAAGGTGCATGGATGGCACTTGGGAGGACAGTGAGAAATGGGATAATATAAAGGTTGTGAACCTTGGATTGCCCAAGTATAGAAAAACCTTCAAGGTTGCAAGTTTTGAATGCAGATTTTCATATATGCTAATGGGGAGAGGAAGGATAACTCTAGTAAGTAGAGTCACTAGATTGAAATGAGAGACTACACATTGAAGGTGCAAGGATGTCATTCATGAGGAGAGTGAGAAATGTGAGTCTCAATAAGAGAAGGTCTTGGGAGGATGTGACCTTGGAGGAAATCTAGAAATTGATGGTTAGGTTGGAAGCCTTGGAGGAATTCCAAGGGAAAAGTCAGAGGAAACAACCCAAGAATGTGGGTATAGAGACTACCCTTGCTAAGGGTATGAGT
>ML794467.1:141811-198726 GCA_009831015.1 Picea engelmannii | reverse complement strand
GATAGCATGGATGTTGAAGTGACTGAAGCTAAAGTGTGCACTGAAGGTTGCAAATAAGTTATGTCTTTTCGTTGTCGTAAATTTAATTTTGAAGAAAATGTTAATGAAGCAGGAAGAAATTTCCATGTATGTTGTCACTAGCTCACACCTATATGACTTACTCCTCCTTTGGGCTTGGAATGACTATTAGGTCTTGATATTGATATTGTATTTTTTTTTTAAATACCTACACAAAGATGGAAATTGTGACGTGTTTCACTCTCTTCCCGTCGCTATTGCCACGTCCAAGACGTCTCTCTTTCCACCTCCAAGATTGTCGCTCCCATAGCAACCACGTCGGAGCTAGTAACTCCTGGTCATCGCTGTTGCCACCTGATGGACATCGTTCTTGCGACGTCCAAGAGTGTCTCTCCCATAGCAACCACGTCGGAGCTAATACCTCGTTCCGTCGGTCTTGCCACCTTAAGAACGTCTCTCTTTCCACCTTTGAAACATCTCTTTTGCCACCTTTGAAACGTCTCTCTTGCCACATCTGAAACGTCTCACTTGCCACGTTTGAAATGTCGGTCTTGCCACCTTTGAAACGTATCTCTTGCCACGTCTGAAACATCTCACTTTCCACGTTTGAAACGTCTCACTTGCCACGTTTGCAACGTCTCACTTGCCACGTTTGAAACGTCGGTCTTTCCACGTTTGCAACGTCTCTCTTGCCACGTTTGAAACATCGGTCTTGCCACGTTTGCAACGTCTCTCTTGCCACGTTTGAAATGTCGGTCTTGCCACATTTGCAACGTCTCTCTTGCCACGTTTGAAACGTCGGTCTTGCCACATTTGCAACGTCTCTCTTGCCATGTTTGATACGTCGGTCTTGCCACGTTTGCAACGTCTCTCTTGCCACGTTTGAAACATCGCAATATAGACGAAAACTAGGTCGTCGGAAAAACGACGTCATGTGAAATGACGTTTGAGGGGGTCCGAGGTTTGTCGGTCTTCTGACAATAGAAAGTGGCAATTGCGTCGAACGCGCCGTCGAAATTTGACCCAAATGCAGTAGTGTGACAAAGCACGCTCATTTTTTCTCGGTAAAAATTACACATACAAAAAATAATATTGCATAAATTTACATGAGGTAGATTTCTAGGTTGCATGGATTACCTAAGTCAATTATATCAGACAGAGATACAAAATTCATTTCAATGTTTTGGAGGGGATTATTCAAGGGATTTGACACAAATATGAACTTTATCACAACATACCATCCACAATCAGATGGGAAGACATAAAGAGTCAACCAAGTGATTGAGGACATGTTAAGAATGCATGTGATGGATAATCCATCAAAGTGGGAAGATTCCTTGCATTTGGTTGAATTTTCTTATAATAATTGCTATCAATATTCATTATAAAAGGCTATGAGTTAAATATTCCTTATTATCTGATCAATAGTTTTAAAGTATGGCCTCTACAATTCAACATAACCATAGGTATATTGAGGACAATATGTTTCATTTTGTTTTAATTAAAATATTGGTGGAGGCAAAATTGCAAGAGAAAAATGATGATTGGGAACAATTCTTGATTTGAAATCAGTATACAAATTCCTTAGAGAAACAACTGATAGTAGAATCAGAGAAGGAAGGTTTCCAAGTTGGAAATCTTGGAAACCAAGCGAAGAAGCCCTGGCATAACCAAGTTAGAAAACATTGCACCAGATTAAGAGGAATTTGAACATGCAGAGATAGAGAATATTTTAGAAATTAAATAGGGTATAGAACCTAAGAAGAAGAAGGGAAAAACATCAAATATCATGACAGAGAATAATTAGAGTATACAACATGAAGAATAGGAAAAAACCATGGATTAAATATCTGAAACTGAAAGGTCAAGAAGAACACCTCAGAAAAAGAAAGTGAAGAAAGATAATAAAAACCAATGAAACAAATTGAAATTAGGTGACGAAAATTCAAAATCTCAAGGGTCAAGGACCAGAGCAGAAGTAGTTCAAAACAAGAAAAGGAAAGTTGAATCCATCATGAGACATACTAAAAGGAGTATGAAAAAATAATTAGCAGTTGAGAAGCATGGTAGTAGTGAAGCCCATCAGATGGAAGTAATTGAACTCGAAGAGTTTGACCAAGAGCAACGAGGAAGCAAGGAGAAGACAACTTTATGTAAAAAGTCCAGGTCTACTTTGTTTTCCACTCCACCAACTAGTAATCAATTTTCCACTTATGTTTCATAGGAACTGAATGAAGAATTTGAATAGTTTGAAACTAATTATGAAATACCTAATGATATTGAGGTTAACAAGGAACCTGGAATTGATCTTGTTTCTACTTCTCACAAGGAAAGGTGAGTTGAAATGGTTAATAAATTGAAGGAAGAATTCAAGGAACTAAAAATACGTGATAGTCACATAATGTTAGAAAACTCATCCTTAAAATATAACATTGTACTATTGCAGAAAGAA
Organism: Picea engelmannii; assembly: GCA_009831015.1. Classification (NCBI taxonomy): domain Eukaryota; kingdom Viridiplantae; phylum Streptophyta; class Pinopsida; order Pinales; family Pinaceae; genus Picea; species Picea engelmannii. The sequence goes on along the minus strand of ML794467.1, from coordinate 196,256 downwards.
ACAAAGCAACTAGAATCTCAAAAGAATTTGTTGTCAACTAAAGCCAGGAAGTGGTATATGCAGAGCGGGCTTAGAAAAATTAAGATAAGAAGATTAATGATCAAATTGGAAAATAAAATAAGTGGACAGGGAAAAACCTCATGCTTGAACATTCTGATAGATTCCTAAGACAAAACCTTAGGGGGAAGGGAATCAAATTTTTGATATTTTGTGAAAGGAGCAAAGTCGTTTTGGTTGCATGAGGAAATGAAACATATTCCATGTGGGGAGATGTTGAGTCTTCAAAATGGAATCATTTTGTCACAACTCTATATTTTATCCATGTTCACATCCTGTACCAATTCCTCGTTTATATTACACCTTACTCAGTTTTTCCACTTAAATATGCTCAGCTACATAATGTATGCATTAAAGAGGGTTAGAGGTAAAATTGTCTATTCTTATGTGTATTCCATACTTCTTAATGAACAATTGATTTACTTAATAATTGTTATAATGAGTAGCTAAAAAATCCTATGATTCTATAGAAAACCATATTACAACTCTATAGATTATTACTCAGATGCATTTCTGCAGTAGATTTGTCCATCTACATGGTTGTGGTCAGCATTGGATGGAACCAAGACATTCGAGAAGAGTTAAAAGGATCCACGAATGATACATATTTATGAGTGGAATGAAAAGAATAAAAGCCTGAATACAATAACACAGAGATACAAATAACAACAATAGATATACAGTGAACAATAACTTCTATTGAATAAATAAAATAGGCTGAAACTGTAAAACTACATAACTGAAAACAACTTTCTCGAATGGTGGTACCTATCTCTGAGAATGGATGTTTCTACTAAGCGCATCCACCTGAGAAGAATAATTACAATTCGGCTCCATAGGCCTTTTTAACATTACTCATGAATGCCAAAACACTATACATCCAAAAACCTAACCCTAGGAGATGAAACGCCAAAACTTATGTGGGCCTCGATGCGTAAGTTGGTACCTCAACTTATCAAGGTCGTAGCCTTTTCATAAGACCTCCATTTTAGGTGAGTGATAGCCCATTGAAAAGGTATTTTTGAGAAATAAACATTATTCCATCAAACTCTGACTATGTCTACAGTTTGAATGTGTCAAGACAAAAAATACTATTTAGGGACCCAAAATGGCCCTGGAAGCACAAAAAGATGTACTAACATGAAAAATTCCAAAATAATTGAGTTGGATTAGGTGGGAAGCCACCAATATCCACCTGGAAGCTATGTAGAAGCCACAATTATAAATAATTACAGAAGAAAGTGTTGAGCTAAAAATTGTCAAAAGGAGCCAGTTGGAATAGGTGGGTTCCCACCAATATCCACCTATATTAGTCCTCCCCCCTTAGGAATCAATGGTCTGGATTGAATTGAGTTCCCCCATCAAGTGAGTAAACTTATGTTGAATTTGGCCACGGGTGAGCCACTTTCCTTGGTGTAGGAATTTGCATGCCTTAACAACCCGATAAAGTTGGATCCTCTTATAGTGAGTTCCTTTGACCTGTGTGTCCACTATCTGATCAGTGGATGCATGTTCCATGCAGTCATGGTTGAGATCTGTTGTTTTCAACTATTCTGCGATCTCTCAGGTTTCCATTAATGGTGGAAAATATGGGCGAAGGAGGTCCACATTGACCACTAGGTGCAATCGATGGAAGGGTGGAGTGTTGAGCTCAAAAGTATTTCTACCCACATCCTTAGTGATAACGTAAGGCCCTTAGCGAAGTGGGCATAGATTTTGATGGGGCCTTGTAAGTCACTCTTTCTGCAAATTTAACTAGACATTGTCTCCCACCTCAAACTGGTGGGATACCCAATGTTGATCATGGCTCTACTTGTACTTAGCATTGGCTTTCTGGAAAATCCCATGGACCTGTTGGCGAATGTGATAAATCTTATCAATGAATCTCGTGGCTTTTTCGGCCTTATAATGAACATGGGAAAATTATTTATATGTGGTTGCAAGAGGTAGTGAAAAATTAATGGGACCTAAGGGTTGGAATCCCAACCCCACCTGAAATGTGCTATGGCTGATGGAGCTATGAAGAGCCCTATTGTAGCTATGTTGAACATAGGGAAGACTCTCATCCCATGTACATGGATTCTTATATTTGTACATGCGAAGGATGTGCACAATCATTTGTTTGACAACCTCTGTCTGGCCATTGGTGTGGGGATGGAAAGCACTGGATTTAGTGATCTTGGTGTCCAACAATGACTAGAGACTCGAAAAAAATGTGTTGAGGAATATGTTGTCCCGATCTGGGGTGATGATCTATGATACCTGAAAATGGACCCACACTCGTTCGAAGAAGAGCTTCGCAGTATCTACCGCTGTGATTCTTTTCTTGCAGGTTGTGATAATGGCCATCTTCGAAAATTGATCAACCACCACAAACACACAATCATTATCATGATTGGTGGATGGAAGGAAAGAAATGTAATCCATCGATATGGATTCTGAAGGCCTCTCGGGAGTAGGAAGAGGGGTGTATAATCCTTTCTTCTTGATGGATGGCTTGGAAATGGAACAAGTAATGCAATATCTGATATATTTGTTGATGTCTTGTTGAAGTTTTGGCCAATAAAAATGTTTTCTTAGAATGACCACAATTTTATCCATGCCAAAATGTCCCACAATATAACCTTAGTGAGCCTCCCAAATTAGCTTTGCACGCTCGCTTGTGGGAACACAGAGGTGGCCCAGATGGCATAATAGTCCATCCTGGATGTGAAAAGCGATGACATTTTCTCTAGTACCCAAGAGATGATAGGTGGTGGCGAAGTTAGGGTCACATTGATAATGTTGGAGCCACTCAGATGCCTCATGCCCATAGGAATGGAGCACTGTGGTGAGTGCAACAATGAGGGTCGACTGAGGGAGTCAACGACATGATTTGTGCTCCCTATTTTATAATTTATGTTGATATGGAACTTCTATAGGTATGTGGACCACTTTTGATGGTGATTGTTCTAAAACTTCCCCTATGTTTGTATGAACTACATAGGCTTGTGATCAGTGTGGATGATTGTCTCCTTTCCTAGAATGTAATGCTTCCATTGATGACAGGATTGCATAATGGAATACATTTCTTTCTCACAGGTGGGGTATTTCCTGAAAATATATGAGAGTGTCTCACTATGGTATGATACTAGATGACCATGCTGAGTGAGAATTGCACCTACATCATAGTTCAAGGCATCAATCTCAATCTCGAACAGTTGTTGTAGATCAGGTAAGGAGAGGATTGGACTTGGGCACAAGCAATGCTTTAGATCGTCAAAATCTTGTTGTTGTGCATGTCCCCATGCTAAATTTACCTTTCCACCACCCTTGGTTATTTGGTTGAGGGCCCATGAAATATGGGAGAATCCCAACACAAACCTTCTATAGAAGTTCGCAAGTCCCAAGAAGCTCTAAAGCTCAGTTGGTGTGGTTGGGGCTGGCTAGTGACAAATGAATTGGATCTTAGCTGGATCCACATGTACCCCATGCTCATCAATAATGTATCATAAGTATTGGATCTTGTTCATGCCAAAGGAGCATTTTTCCAAGTTGGCATATAGGTTGTGTTGTCGCAGAGTGCCCAAAACTTGTTGAATACACTGCATGTGCTCCTCCCAAATTCTGTTGAAGATGAGGATGTCATCCAGATATACCAGCACAAAGGAGTTGGTGAAGGGTCTCAACACATCATCCATCAATCTCATGAAACTTGTTGGTGCTTTTGTTAAGCCAAAGGGCATGACCACCCATTCGAAGAGACCTTCTTTATATTTTAAAGTTGTCTTCGATACATTAGTTGGTTCAATGGGAACCTGGTGGTAGACATTCATTAGGTAAATATTGTGGAAGAACTTTTCCCCCTTGATTTGGTCAATAAGGTCATCAATTTGGGGAATTGGGTACTAGTTCCTCACTGTGATTTTGTTTAATGCTCTATAATCAATGCAGAGCTACGAGGTCTTGTATTTCTTCTATACCAACACAATCATACTTCTACAAGGGGAGGAGTTGGGTTGGATGTGCCTTTTTTGAAGAATCTCTTGGATATGGTGCTTTATTTCGTCATTTTCCATAAGCAAGTGATGATAGAATGGTCCATTAGGTACCAGTGAACCAAGGGTTAGATCAATTGGATTCTTGACTTGGCAGTGTGTCAGTACCCTAGTGGGTGAGGAGAGGATGTCTCTAGACTCTTCCATGATCTTGTCCACTTGCTTCATCTACAAAGATATGTTATTTGTAAAGGTCATGGATGTCGTGACAACCTTCTACTTACTATGAGCATGAATCACAAAGAGGACAAACTTCTCGGTCTATGAAATGACCTTACTGCATTGCTTAGAAGAGATTAAAGAAATAGTGGTAGGCGACACTACCTTTGGTATCCTGTACAATTGTCTACCCAATGTAATAATAACACTGTGGGGTCTAGACTCATACACAACATGTCGCTTCCAAAAAATGGTTGGCTTAAAATAACATCACAAACTTAAAGGGGAGCGATATCAAAAAATACCTCATCTTTAAAGGGATTGATTTTTTAGGGAAGACGACATTGTTGGATGATGCGAAGATCTTGTCCTTGGCGAAGCAAGTTGATGGTGTATGGATTTAGGTGCGGCGTTATCAGCAATTCCAACCGCTTGACGACCTCTGCTGAAATCAGGTTCTTCCGACTGCCGCTATCGACAATGAAATGCAACAGAGTCCCCTTTACCCACATCTGTGAGTAAAAGAGGCATTCCCCTTCCTCTAGTTATTTTGGTTTGCTTGGCTAGAATTGGTGGTAGTGACAGTGGCCCTGGGTTTGGCATCGATGATCCGCTTCACACTTTCTGTATTTGATTTAGAGTCAGAATCTACCTCTGACTCAGAAGCTTTCAGATCGACCACTAGTGACTACTTGGAGTGACATTCTTCGGTGTTGTGCCAAGGGATTTTATGGTATTCACACCATTTTACCTTGTCCTTCTTCGAATTCTCATTACCCTTCTTGGGTTGCAGCTTGGACTAGTTGTCTTGAGAGTGACAATCTTTTCTTTGTCCCTTGTTTTGTGTGTTGGGGTCACCTTTTCTCTACTTCGAATGTGAGGAGTTTTCAAATCCAAACTCTCGCCTCTTCTTCTTAAATTTATGCTTGATATTGAAATCATATCTATATGGCGTACCTATGGATGCGATGCCTAGGAAATCCATTTATGTTTGAATGTATCTATGAATAAAACCACTATATTTGAGCACCAAATTTTTTTTAGAGTCTTTGATACCCAATTTGGTGCACAACGTATGGAAAATATTGGTGAAATATGGTACTATCTGGTCAATTTCCTGACGCAGCATGGTCCATCTTGTGTACTGGTCCCCATAGCTTCCAATAGGGTAGTATGGTTCTTTAATGGAATCCCTAAAGGAATCCCATGTGGGGTCGACCAAAACTATTGCAGATTCATGTATGGCCCTTTTCTCAGAGTAACTATCCCACCAGTTCTTAACATGGGGGATGACTTTGAGGAGTGCAAAAGTAATATTTTCCCTGTAAGAAAATTTGTGGACCGAAAAATACCCTTCAAGCAGATTCAACCATTTATCTACAACATCTGAAAATATTAATTCTTCAAAAAATGGAATCTCAAAATTTACTTATACCTTGAAGGGGTTTTCATGCCCGCTTGGTGAAGATGCGTCTCCTGTGGGAAGCCTCCGAAGGATATATGCAAAGTTTCCCATCATTTCATTCCTTTGTCACACAAGGGCTTCCTAGAGAAATATTTTAAAAGGATCTCCTCCTCCATCAACCTTCTTCTCATCCCCCATGGGCTTTTGTTAGGTTCGGCGTGGCCGATATTCCAAAGGATCGACTGGTTCGAGTCCCAACTTCTTATACTGGATCTTGTTCTGGACATGCAAGAAGAAAAATAAATGAAGAGCAAACTGCTCTGATACCACTCATCCAGATTTATGAGAGGAGTGAAAAGGATAACAAACTGAATACAATAACACAGAAATATAGAGATCAACAACATATATTCAATGAACAATAACTTCTATTGAATAAATAAAATACACTAAAACCGTAAAACTACATAACTGAAAACAACTTTCTCTAATGGTGGTATATATATCTCTGAAGATATATGGCTATTACGCACATCCGTCTAAGAAGACTGATTACAATGAAGCTCCAGAGGCCTTTTTAACATTTTTCACGAATGCCAAAACCATAGACAAAAAAAAACCTAACCCTAGGAGATGAAAAGCCAAAATTTATGTGGGCCCCGATGCATAAGTTGGTACCTCAAATTCTCAAGGTCATAACGTTTGCATACAACCTCCGTTTTAGGCATGTTATAGCCCATCGGAAAGGTAGTTTTGAGAAATACACATTATTCCATCAAACTTTGACTTTGTTTACAGTTTTACTGTGTCAAGACAAAAAACATTGTTTAGGGCCCAAAACGGTCCTGTAAGTACAAAAGGATGCACTCACATGAAAAATTCCAAAATAAGCCAGTTCGATTAGGTGGGAGGACACCAATCTCCACCTGGAAACTGTGTATGGATTTAGACAACCCGAGAGTATAGAAACCACAATTACAAAGAATTCTAGAAGAATATGCTAAACTAAAAATTGTCAATAGGATCCAGTTGGAATAGGTGCATGGCCACCAATATCCACTTGGATCAATGACTCTTATCCACCTATAAGTTCAACATATGGATATTATAGCATGGAGAGGCGGTGAAGTCAATGATACAGTTAACATATCCATGTGGCGGAATTGCACAAGACTAGTTACAACAAATCAAGGAACGAGATACGAGTGTGATTATATTAGAGAAATTCATGAATTCTACCATGAATATATCTATTCGTGGACCACCAAGATAAATCCAAGTACCCACGATTAATCAATATCTAATTTAGCAATCGACATATGAGTTGTTTGATAGGAATTATATCTATAAATACATGTGGTATGGACCTGAGCGGTCCTATTCTTATTGTATACATGCCAGTGATCAAATCCTCAAAAGATAGTTTTCATTATTCTATTTTGTAATCAAATTGTTGTAAAAACTATTTCTTGATTAATACAAGTCTTTGGTTACTTTCATTGTCATGAGTTATTGATCTTCATTTTATAGAACTTAGTCTTATATGGTTTAGCTAAATAGTGTACCCTGAAATAGGAGGGCCTCTTATGCAGGAGCATGCTATTCCTTTCATTTTTTGTATTGTGCTTTCATTTATTTGAATTATGTGAAATCTTAGTTCTATTATTTATTTTTCTGCAACGAATTCATTTACGCTTTGCACATGAGTAATTAATTTTGAAATCAATAATTGAATAATTGATTGTTATGATCTTCAGGGAACTTCATGGTGTTAATCGATTGAGGAAATATCATGAGAATCCAGTAGATTGTTGATTATACATCTTAGAATTACTTGTGTGTTATTTAAAACTCTGTTTTGCATTTCCTTACCATTACTCTATTCTTTCTGCGGTGAAGCAAAACTTTGTTTCTGCAGCTAAACCAATGAAAAATTTACTTTATGTTTGCATGAATAGATAAATTAAAACTAATACCTGCATATACTTTGCATTACACTTCATCAGTTTGTGATCCCCAGGTCGATAATTTAATGTAACATAGTTCAGTCAATTGGACTGATTGACATTGGTAGATCCCCTGAAATTGCTTATTAGAGAATGGTACCATGAGAATCAATGCGAAAGAAAGATTCTATCGAGTTAGGTCCCAAATAATGGTGTGGTGAAGAAATATATTTTTCTATAAAAAAATCTCTTGTAGAGTCATACTCCCTCCTAAATAATAATTTAGTAACAAACTACTTAAATTCTCAATATTGTAGTTTGTGTAAGATTTTTTTTTTTACTTTTAGCAAGAAGCAGGGTTTCTAGTGACAAAATGCATGAATCTTCAAGAGAGCCCCTTTTGTATGAATTTATGGGACTGAAAGTAAGGAACAAGGTCTCAAGTGTCTTGAATACAAGGGACTACCAATAACAATACTTGACCCAATTTATCAGGGATCTAACTAAGGAGGATCAATTGTACCCTTATTTGTACTACATGATTACCCAAGTACTAGAGAGTAATACTCATGAGTGTTGTTATCAACGTCAATATATAAGTCAGGCGGTCAATCAACTTATTTAAAGATGATTTTAAGAACCCTAGAGGACTTCTGATATACTTAAGGGTATGTGGAAGTGAAACCCTGTATACAGGTTTTGTTTGATGTAGCATCACTCAAAGGGGTACCAACACATATTGCAAGGGTGTCCAACCAAGTGAAACCTCATTTCTTTCCTACATGTATTCTTTGCCTACTACAATTTTACATGTTGAAAGATAGATTACTTTGTTATTTATAGATGCCACAACATGTCCCTAGCTTGGGAAAAAAAATTGGTCTAAAATATGTGTTGAGGAAAGTTCTTTGGTAGAATTTGGGGTGCTCTTTATTAGCAAATTGAATACTACATAGAAGAACCATAATAGCTCCAAATTGTTATATCTTTATTATTGGAAGAAATATTGGCATCCCTCTTCAAGGGACATTAGAATTGTAATACAATATTTATGTTTGCGATCTTAGATCCATTTTATAGAGAGATAAATTTTCTTAATGTGTAAAATTTAATTTACATGTTATTATGTAAATGTGTAATTACATAGTTATTTAATATTTTTTAATTGAGAACTCTATTTTAATTATTATTATTAGTCCCTTTCGTAGGCATAGAGGGACTATAGCGATCGATAAATCGTTGACCTGACATTAGCTTGTGCGTTGACCAGAAATATTTTCTTATTGTCTATTGTTGGAACAAGGGAAGTGAAAACATCGATTTTTATATAATAAAAAGTATCATGTTTGTCAAGATTTGATTGGACAAAGGATTGGAGGTCTTATTTCCACCTTCTCTATTCCCAATGTAAAATATGTTTGCATTTCCAAAGTATTTGGTAGTATATGGTCATTTTTGAATCATAAATTTTGTTATGCATTCGTCGAAGGTGTTTTAATGCTACCATTAATTTGAATGTTTGGTTTAGCATTTCATGCTAGGTAAATTTATGGCAATGTTTGATATGGTGGCATATCCAAAGTTTGGCTTTGCAATACATTCTCTGGTGTTCGAACTATTGTTACAAAAAACATATGAATTTATTTGGGATACGTTAGAGACCTGCCACATTTAATTTTTTTCTTAAATGTTTACAATGCATTTCTGGCAGACTTAAATGTTTACTTAACAGGCTGGGTAGTGTTGAATGGTTACTTAACAGGCTTGTTACAAGACATTTTCTTCCATTTTTAAAATTTATATGCTCCAGCGGCATTGCTGGTTCACTGGTCCATGCTTTCTTTTTTCATGGCACTGATTTCTTATTTGTAGCTTCTCATTGTTCTTGCTTGCCTGTTCGTGTTGTTGCAGTTTGCACATTTGGGTTTTTTTAGTCGCGATTGGAATAGCCTCGTTCCTGGGGGGTGGTTGTTTCTTGTTCCTTTCTTCGTTGTGTGTTGTTTATTATTGCTTGATTCGAATTTGCAGGGTTCTGGTCCTGCGCCTTCACTTGGGTCTTTTGGTGCTTTTTGGCTAGGTTCTTATTTGGTACTTTTTCTTGTTTTCCTAGGGTTTGCAATGTTGGGATGATGCATCTGTGGTTGGATCTTTGGTTACATTTTTTTTTCACTTCAGTTTTCATAGAATACTATTAAGATAAAATAATAGACTAAATGATTGCAGGTGATGTAAATTGCATCTGTTATGCGTTGTAACAGAGTTTGTCAGCCTCAAAATATATTTCATAGCTATCGATGCATTTTCCATGGATTCTGTGTTACTATGGTTTAATAGTTATGATAGTGCCTTTTGCTGTGTGAGAGATATAGTTGTTCTCTGCCTTTTCCTTTACTGTTGTAAACTGCATTTGACTCTAGTTTGTCGTGTTTCTGTGGTCATTCCGAGCGACCATCCTTCGGTTGCATACTTAGCAATTTTTATGGATGCGAATTCACGAATAGGTTCTATCAAACTATGACAGGTCATGTTCAATGTATACATTATCTTTGTTGAGTTAGTTTTCTTTAAAAGAAGGCCTCCTAGACATAAAAGAATGCAATTTATGAAATTATAGGTTTCCTGGACAACATAGGTTAATGATCCCGGCTTCTGGGGGTGGCGGGATGAAAATTGGGCTTATTAAGATAAAATAACAGAGTAGAGAATTGCAGACAATGTCAATTGTATCTGTTACGCTTTGAAGCAGAGTTTGTCGAGCTCAAAATATATTTCATAGCTGTCGATGATTTTTCCATGGATTCTGTGTTACTACGGTTTCATTGTTATGAAATTACCTTTTGCTGTGTGGGAGATATAGTTGTTCTCTCCCTTTTACTTTCCTGTTGTAAACTGCGTTTGACTCTAGTTTCTTGCTCTTCTGTGGTCATTCCAAGAGACTACAGTTCAGTTGCATACTATGACAGGTCATGTGTGGTGTATATGTTAGCTTTCCCGAATTAGTTTTCTTTAAAAAAAATTATCTTGGAAAGAAGATAATGCAATTTATGAAGTTATAGGTTTCATGAACAACATAGGTTAATGATCGCGGGTTCTCGTGGTGGAGCGCTGAAACTTGGGCTTCTGCTCTTTCGTTCCCTACAAATAGCATGGAGAGTTCCGCAATCATTCTGACCGACCGTCGTTCGGTTGCATACTTAGCTAGTTTTATGGACGCGGCTTGGCAGATAGGTGGTATCGAACTATGGTGTATACATTAACATTTTCGAATTAGTTTTATTTAAAGGAAGGGCTCCCGGACATAAGACATTGAAATTTATCAAATTACATGTTTCCTGGACAACATAAATTAAACATAGGAAATATGTAATTTTGTAAAGTAGATATATAAAACATGCACAGAGCCCTCATTCCATACTTAGCCAGTTTTTTCATCACGGGTTCTCGGGGTGGGCGGCTGAAAATTGAGAATCGGAGAGTTCCCTGATATAGAAATCGACCATCGGACTTGCGGAATATTTGAATTTGAAGGCCGTCATGTCCAAAAAAATTAGCATTGTCAAAATAGTTTAGTTTACATACATCGTTTTACATACCCTGGTGGACAAAAAAACACAAAAAAAGAATAGTAAGCATTTTTTGGATCGCGGGTTCTCGGGGTGGCGGGCTCTAACTTCGGCCACTGTTGTTCCATTTCCTACAAATAGCATGGATAGTTCCACAATATACAAATAGACAATCGAACTTGCAGACTATTTGAATTTCAAGGGCTCATGTGCAAAAAAAATAGCATTCTCGAATTACTTTTCTTTACATACGTTCTACATAAGCTCGTCGAAAAAAACTGAAAAATAGTAGTAAGGTCTGTTACATAGGGATCCATCCCCACTACATTCAGAGCTTCCCAATACACATTAAATATGCTTTCAAAACTCAGAATCGATCAAATAGGTTCGAAAAGATGGGCTTTAATAACTGGAAAGCTCAAGGACATTTCCCATTAAAATAAATAGACAGGCTAATATTCAACCCTTCCTTGTTTTTGATTTTGAACAGGCAGGGAAAGCTGAAGAGTCAAACACAACGTAGTTTCGTGATTATTAGATACTCAATTCACATTCTCGCTATGGCTTCTGCCAATGTCCATCATATATGACCTTCATTCTAGGTTGTCAAATGTTTTTTCCCCTTTACTCAAATAATAAAAATGTCATTGAATTTAAAGAACATTGAGTACTAAAGTGCCTTACCTATGAAAGCACGTTTTTGCCTGGATTTTGAATTTGTGATTTTTTTTAATTTTTATTTTTTTTGCTTCTGCAGTTTTAGTTTTCTTAAAATCTTCAACATAGTTCACGAACATGTCACCCATAGAGGTCTTGACGTCATTTCCCTCTCTAATATTGTGCATTTCGAAATGATGGGCTTTAATAACTGAAAAGATTGAGGACATTTCCCATTAAAATGAATAGACAGGCGGATATTATGGGATCTGGTAATTTCTTTTTGCTTGCATTTTGAAGTTGCGAAAATAGTGTTTTTTTTTTTTTGTTTCTATAGTTTTAGTTTTCTTAAAATCTTCAGCATAGTTCACGAACGTGTCACCCACAGAGGCCTTCATGTCATGTCCCCCTTTAATATTGTGCATTTCGGAATGGTGGGCTTTAATAACTAGAAAGATCGAGGAACTCTGTCATTAAAATGAATAGACAACCGAATATTATGGGATCTGGTAATTTATTTTTACCTGCATTTTGAATTTGCAAAAATACTTTTTATTTTGTTTTTTTGCTTGTGCAATTTTAGTTTTCTTAAAAGCTTCAACATAGTTTATGCATGCGTGACCTAGAAAGGCCTTCACGTCATGTCCCTCTTTAATATTCTGCATATCTTAGATGTCAGATTTGAGAATCTACTCGGATATGGGATTTTTAATACGTTTTGCTAGTCCCTATTCAATGTACATATTCAAAAACATTGGCATTAATCACTAAAAATATCGAGAACATGTGTCATTAAAAGGAATCAACACAAAATGTATGGAAGACCATCCAGGCTTGCTTTTAAATACTTATTTCCATTTCTCTCTATCATCAAAGAGTTTCTCTTTAGGGTGCCTTCGTTCTAATGTTCCTAGTCATGGACATGTAAGACAACTTAGAGATGTGATCGAGGGGAAGATTAAAGAAGAGAGACTAGTTTTATGTGACGTGAGCTTTGAGTAAACAAAAACTCTGTTATAGAAGAGAAACTCAGAGACGATGAAAAAAAAAGAAAAAGTATGTTTGGTGTTCTCCCTGTGTTCGATGCTTTGGTTGGTTGAAAAGGCTTCCTGGAAATTTGTTTGTTGAAATTCTTTGTTTTATTGCTGGGAATTGTAATGGATTTTTAGGTCGCTTTCAAGATAGTTCTTCGTTTAAGTATATATCTTCTTCCAACAACACATATTTGGCCACTGTATCGAATTGTAGAGATCACACAAGTATTTTTCTTCCTCGAAGGCTGGTAACAGAATCTGTATGGGTGGATAAAATGACATATTATCACTACAAGAGTTTATATTTCATAGTTTGATGACCTGCATCTGGCTCTGGTAGCCGAGTCGATAGAAAGCCATGTTCTTTGTGAAAGTTTGTTTGGTTTCCTCTGGATGTATTTGCAGAGTCCACATATTAGGTGTCACCTTCGAACATTCCAGACCTTTCTGTGGGTCTCCATACCTCCCCCGCTATGAGGAAAGATATATTCTAATTCCATCTGCAACATTTGATACACTTGCCAGACCTGTGCTGGTGCATTCTGCAGCATTTGATGCACTTGCCACACCTCAGCTACCCGAATAAGTTATGTACCTCAACAAATTTTCATTTTTCATCTGGGTTGGATGTTTCTTCCAATTTACTGTAATAAAGAAAAGAAGTTCCACATACAAATCCTCAGGCAGGCTTCTCAACCAAACAGACGATCGAATACTGGAAGAATACCAGTCACTATAAACTTGAATTTTTTTCCCCTGCCTTAACTGTTGTGACATAAAATGACTCCGCTCACTTTGAAATTGGCCTGAATCACATTTCTAAGTTGTCTTGGATGTGAATGCTCAGGAACATTGCAAAGAAAACACCTTAAACCCCAACTTTTCGACGACATAAGGAAATTAATACTTGACAAAGAATGGAATGTTGAATAAGCAACCATTGCAAGCAGGCCATATCTTGAAGAAACAAGGTATTCAAAAAACTGGGATAGATGTACTTCGCAGCACCGATTAAGTACAAAACCCAAAATTGATATTCAACTCGTTTTTTACAAATAAAGAGGTTGAACATCAAGAAAAGTGTGAAGAAGCTTCATCAATGTACATATATTTAATTAGCCGACGACAGGCGAAATCGCAATCGTTGTCACAAATAGTCTTAGTTGTATTTTGTAACACATCTTATTTGAATATAGAATAATTTCAGTTTATTTCTTAATAGTATTTTCCAATTTCTGGTATTTTTTTTAATTGTATTTTGTACCTTCTTCCCCTGTGTTGTTAAACATGAAGGACAATCTTTTGTTTCTGCTGCTCACAACTTCAATCTAAATAAAACATGGTCTATTCTTTCTTTACATTTTACATTTAAAAATACTTTTTCATAGGCCATACTAATGTGGCGCCAGATCTGTATTTAATGAACGAAATTGGAGGAGCCGTTATGCTCCCATTCTCCGGGTTCCATAAATAGAATGAATTCATGAGTTACTACAAGGCAGCTGAACTGTTGACGCAATGTTCCTGTGAAGTATGTTGGATAAATTGCAGCTTGCTCTATTTGACAATATCCGTGCATATATACTAATATCAATACTATTGGAAAAAATACAGAAAACTTCCTCTTCGACAAATCTTAGGCAGTTATGTTTGGGTTTGCAGTATTAAACAAATATGTCCAGTGTTCCATCATATACATCTTGCATCCTAGGAACTTCCGTAGATTGCAATTTATGCTTTAATTACTTAAAGTCACAACAAATTTTGATTTCCTTTGATTTAATTTAGATATTGATGTTTATGGAGAGTCGTCATTTGCTGATGTCATTGCAACGAATACAAGATGAATATATGATAAGGAATTTATGTCGTTGAGAACACAATGCAAATTCATGTTTCTTGTTGCGCTATGTACATCTTGCAGTCAATTTTCCTAGTTTCAACGAAATTTGCGAGTTGAAGAGCATCTTGCAAATTGGGAGATCATTTGCATTTGAGACAGAAACAATCTGTTAATATATATTAGTATGAATACTATTCAGATAAATACGAAAAATTTCTCCATCGATAGATACTAGTATGAATACTATTGAAATAGATATCAAAACTTCATCTTGGCCAATACTTAGCTAGTTATCTGGACACCAGGCCTCGGGTTCACGGTATCCAACACCTATGTCCCCTCTTTCATCATATACATGTTGCAGGCAAATAAATTTAGTGATGTGCACTTAATGCTTTTACTAGTGAGAAGCCAACAGAGGTTCGAAAACATTTCCATTAATAAATGAAAAAAAAAGGTTTTCCCGACTCTTAGATATTTATCTCTTTTCCCATTTTGCTTTTCCCGTTCATTATGGATTCCTGTTTTTATACTTAGTCGTCTTTCTATGTACGGCGGGCTGACATGTCTTGATCTCCATCTATATCCTTGCAAGACAGATCTGACCGACCGTAGTTCCATTCCATACTTATCCAATTTTATGCCCACTGCTGCAGGGCCGACGCTTGCGATCCCAACTGCTTATTGTTCTGCTATATACACCTTGCACTGAAAACATCTGTGATCTACAATTCTATCATGGGTTCCTCGTATACATTAACTTCGTTCAAAGTATCTGTTGCTGATATGCATCCATAGCAACTTCACGTCCTTCCTGACATACATCAACAATGGTATTACCAGTGACAAGTGGACACAGTGGTACAAAAGATACTTTTATGATCTGTAATTCATGCCTTAACATCTCCATCTATATCCTCGCACGATGGATCCAACCGACCGTTGTTCCTTTTTGTACTTAGCCAATTTTATGCCCATCGCTGCGTGGATGTCGCTTGCGAAACGAGCTGCTTATCGTTCCTCTATATACATCTTGCACTCAAAACATCCATAATCTACAATTCCACTGCGGGTTCCTTGTATACATTAAATTCATTCAAAGTATCTATTGTTTCTTTCCATCCCCAACAACTTCACGTCCTTCCTCATATACATCAACAATGCTCTTACTAGTGGAAAGTGGACACAGTGGTACGAAAGATACTTCCTTGATCTGCACTTTATGCATTAACTGGTGAGAACTCAACAGACATTCGCAAGCATTTGCATTAATAAGAAAACACTAGATGTTCTTCTGCGAGATACTTGGTTCTTTTTCCCTTCTCTTCTTCCCGTGTATTATCTAGAATTCCACCGTGAACTTCTCCATCCTTTTTCCCTTATTTTCTTCCTGTGTATTATGGGACAATAAAATATGGACATGATATTTTATAGAACATGTACAAATTCCGCATTGCATACCTAGTGACATTTTGGATCGTAGGTTCTCGACCGGGCAGGCCGGGTCAAAATTGGCCCTCCATTGTTTTGTGCCCTACAAATAGCACCCCAAGTTCTACGATATACAAATTGACAAGAGCACCTACGGACTGGCTAACTCAACATTGCACTTCTATTGTTCTATTTCCTCCAAACAACACTCCCAGTTCCACGATATAGAAATTGACACAAAGAGTGCAGGACTGGCAGCGTGGAGATTGTCATTGTTTACGGATGCTAATCCCTCTGAAGTATCTAGCAGTATCTAAAAAATTATTTTAGTTTTTATTTTTTCCGTGTATAACAATATCTAAAAAATTATTTTGAATACTAAAATAGCTCTTAGTAGTGACAAATGGACACAGAGGTATGAATCAGTTGGGATTGCAGTCTCCACAATATACAAATTGACTACCGAATTCCGACATCGTTTGCTCTTCCATGTTACAGATTATACATTCCAATGTTCAGAGTGATACAATTAGAAGGTTCGGGCCTCGCCTCCTTTGCAGACACTTTCTCAGCCTATTTTGGATCCTCTTGTTTCCCGGTTCATGAAATATGCAGCTCCAGCGTTGGCAGGTTGACATATGTTTATCTCCATCTATATAATCAGACAACGAATTTGACTGACCGTTGTTTCTTTCGATGCTTTCGATATGTTTTTCTGTTATATACATATTCCACTCTAAATTTTTGTGATCTGCAATTCCACTACTAACTACTCCATTATTTTTCCCTTTTTTTTCTTCCCGTGTATTATGGGAGTATAAAGTATGTACATGATATCTTATAGAGCATGTACTAATTCCCATGATATTTTATAGAGCATGTACAAATTACGCATTCGATATCTAGCGACATTTTGGATCGCGGGTTCTCGGGCAGGCGGGCTCAAACTTGGACCTCCATTGTTCTGTGGCCTACAAATATCACCCACAGTTTCATGATATACAAATTGACAAGTGAACCTATAGAGTGGCTGACTCAGCATTGCAGTTCCATTGTTTCATGTCCTCCAAACAACGCTCGCAATTTCGCGATATACAAATTGACACACGGAATGCAGGACTGGCGGGGTTGAGATTGCCATTGTTTACGGATGCTAGTCCCTATGAACTATCTAACAGTATCTAAAAAATTATTTTGAATACTAAATTATCTCTTAGTACTGAAAACTCGACACAGAGGTACGAAACAATTGGGATTGCACTCTCTGCAATATACAAATTGACTACCGGATTCCAACATCGTTCGCTCTTCCGTGTTACATATTATGCATTAAAATGTTTGGAGCGATACAATTAGAAGGTCCAGGCCTCGCCTCCTTTGCATACAGCTTCTCAATCTATTTTGGATTCTCCTGTTGCCGATTTCACGAAATCTACAATTCCAGCGTGGTCACTCTACCACTGCTGACAAATGTTTCAAAGTATCTCTCGTTGCCTTCCATCCCCACTAACTTCCTGTGCTTTTGGCTATCCTACCATATCCTCTTCGCTGTTACGCGTATTGCACTCAAAAATTTTCAAGACATACAATTTGACCCTCGTGCCCTCACCCTCAACGCTTGTACGTTGCAACCCTATTTTGTAGCTGTCCTTTTTCCCTTGCCTGCGACCTCCATACTTTCTTACTATGCGATTAGAAATGTTTCACGCTAACAGCTGACCATGCAAGAACCCTCAACATTGTCATTAATGAACAAAAACCTCGAGGAGATATCCCATTATTACGCATTAAACCAATACGTGCGGAGAGACATTTTTTCCCTTCCGATCGTTCATCAACAACACGCGTCCTCATGTTGGGCCACTCAAGAAATCTACATTGCTTAATCGCTCATTGAAATATCCAACGTGTTGGCATTTCTATGTATGCAATTAGTGTTGTTTAATGTTAACAATGCATCATGCAACAACCATCCAAATTGTCATTAATCAACGAAAGTCTTGAGGACATCTCCCATTCACATACTTTCAACCAAAATTTGTGCAGGGTTATATTATCCCTTCCAAATTTTCATTTCATTCATTGGCTAGAACAAATAAACGTTCTTGTATACTTATTTCACCAGGTCGACAATAGTTTTGTGGAGATATAGTATATATGTTCGCACAAGAGGACCATAGCTTTCAGTGGTCCAGGGCATACTTTTACTATTCATCTCGTTCCGCCCAAAACGAAGTGATTTGGACCTCTGGAATAGCTCTTACAGGCTGCGTTCCTGAGGTTTTTGACTCTAAGGAGGTGGTCTCTTAGTGTGCCGAAAAATATATTCCAGGCCAAAGAATTATTCCACTGAACGACCATTCTCCTGTTTCTTTGTCGCCTGAGCTCTTCCGTGAGATGTTAAAATTGTTGAACCCAACATTGACGTTCAGAGGAAAAGAATGCAAACAGTTTCTAGAAAAACATCATAACAGATTAGACATCTTAGCGGACTTCCTCAAAGACCCGACAATAGTTCCTGAAGATATCACAAGGCTACAGGTAAGTTCCTTTAGAAATCCATTCCGGGAAATTGCTTGGCTCGTTAAAAGAATAACGGGACAGGCATCCACAACAAGCATTTCCCATATAATTAATTATATTTTGTATTTCACAGTCAATGAAAAATACATTTTCGATTGGGGGAAGTTAATTTTGATTGAGCTCTGCTCCCAGTTGTCACGATTCAAAGAATCAAATAAATTTAATATGTCATCCTACTCGATTTTCACAATTGTGTATTGTTGTCCATTTCAAAAACTTTCTCTTTCCAATAAAATAAACTGTGGATTCAACCCAGTAACATTATGGCACGAAGCACTATGGAGACACAAGGCCTCTCATTGTTTTTATGAAGTTTTTAATTACTTTGTCTCAGTTTTCAAAGATTTACTGTTAGGTAAGGATGCTCCGCGGATGTCTGGCCAGGCAACCAAGTTTTTGAACAGGAAGGGAACACTTGAGCAAGAGGAAAATCACAGTGTCCTCATGGTATTTGTCTTTAAGGAAAATCCTGACTTCCTTCCGTGCCACGTCACGGACAAGATGTTTGTTGCAGAAATAACAAGGCAATACAACCACTAGTTGAATTTTTTCCATGACAAGAAAAAAAAAATAGTTCATTCCTTTGCCCTAAAAAATCGGAGACTTCGTGTGTAGAAACATCAACAAGATTGACGAGTTTGTCGCCCATTTCAAGAAATTGAACATAATGTACGTTGAAAGGCTAAAAGGGTTCGACCCAAATGGCATTTTTCGAGAACATTTATTGGGTGTTTGATTTAACACCCCTTTTATCCATACACACCTGACCCAAGATAGGAACAATGTCGAAAACAATCCTGCTTCTGCTGATTGCGACACATAGAGATTGAAAAGCGCCACTAAATTGTACAGACAACATAGAAATGTATCCGGTCAGAAGAGTACCCAGTCCCTTGCCAACACTCCCAAGAGCACGACATCATGAAGCATCCCTTCGACATTCCACCCCAGTAAGAAAGAAACCCAGAAATATTTGAACGGAGGAGGAGATAAGAACCCTCCTCGCATAAATATTGATAGTTCTCACAAAATTCCATTGACGAAGAATATAAAAAAAAATGCAGGGCAGGCGGAGGAACCCCAAATTGAAAGTGGAAAACTGCAACTTGAAATTGAAGCTGAGAACCTGTAGAAAATTGGGTCATCCGGGGTGGAAATATTGGACACCGACCTTTTTGACATAGATGAATCCTTCGTAATCCAGAGCATTATTTTTCACAACCAATCTAAAAGTCTGGTCATTGAAAAGAGAGATGCAACAAAAAATAAAGGAAAATCTCGTGCAGAGATTAACTTTAGAGAAACTCCGCCATCCCAAATATGCCAATTTCACTAGGGAACCGATGACATTCTTCATGATTCCATTCAAGGAATTGAGACAGAAAATCCCAATATGAAACAACGCCTCAACGAATTTAAGAAGGCTTTCCTTGTAACTCCATAATTTTTCAGTCCTTTCGCAAACATTGTGCGTGCTACCACTGCAGCGAAGGTGAAAGTATCCTCCACCCTCCTTGCATGCTCTAGAGCCCTTGTAGAGAATAACATCAGCAAAAGAATGCAGCTAGTTACTGAATCCTGGGAAACATTGCAAAATTTAGTTTCCTTCGGAAAGAAGGCCAATGATTTGCTGGAACAATTGGAGACGAATTTAAAAAATGAACAACTTTTCTGTGATCAGGTACTGGCCCCTTTTGCCAAATATGACGACAACACATCAGAACTGAAAAGAAGATAGGAGAAACTCCCCTCGCCAAAGTGCACCAAAAAAGTAAAATCATGCTGGCAAAAGAAAGTTGACAACCTACAGCTCATTGTCATGTCATGTAAACAAGTCATCTCAGAAAAGGAAGATTTATTCACAAGCCTGCTCCAGCTGGACTTAGCTGGAACTACCAACGAGGTTCAAGATCCTAAATTAATTCTCAAATCCTTGTCAGTCACCAAAGAAGACTTCAAGGAACAAGTTTATATTTTAAAGGGGTTGTCTTTTGAAAAGTTTTACAACATACTTGAACATCGTCTAGATGAGCACGAGCGTTGGGTACTGGACTATGCCTCACACAATGAAGAAATTAAATAGACTCTGCAAAGTATTTCAATGGATCTAAGGAAATTAGAAAACGACCTTTACGACATAGAAATCCAGGATGAAATCAACACATCCCCCATGAAAAGCTACATCGAATAATGGTTCCAAGAGAGAATGGACGACCTCATCCAGGAAGGGAAACAACCGGTCAACAGGACTACAATGCCCATCGACGATAGCAACAAAAACACATTGAATTCATAGTAAGTTTATACTGGCATCTTGTTATGTTTATCAATCTAGTTTAAGTCTATGCTGTCATTTTCTCTTCTTTATCAATCCACTTATGTCCTCTTTCAATATAAAACTGTAACCAAACACTCTTAACTTCCAATTTCTTCTTTTCAGGTCTTCCTCTCTACCGTCGTGCACTTCTTTCAACGTTCCTAATTCTTGTACTTATTTATTTTTATGGTATGTGGGAGCCCCAATCCGAGTCTATATGATAAACGCATTTAAATTTCCAGAAACGTGTAACTGACATTATTAATTTTTGATAAATTCCAAAGAAAACTAATTCGACAATGCCCTTATTGTATACTAAATTTTGGATTTCCAGGAACCTTTCTTGTTTGTTCCAAATAAAACTAATTCAGATATGATACATTTCTTGTATTCTATTGTATGCTAATTTTTTGGTCTTCAACGACGTTGATGTTTTAAATGTTGATGTAATTTCCAGAGATATGTAACATACATTATTTATTTTATAATAAGTTTGTATAGTTCGCAACACCGCTTCTCAATTTGTATATCGCGGAACTCTCAATGTTGTTTGGAGGGCACGAAACAATAGAGACCCATTTTTGAAACCACCAACCCAAGAACCCGAGATCCAAAAACTGGCGAAGTATGGAATGACCCCTCCCTGCATGCTCTATAAAACATGTACAAAGAAAACTAATTCGGCAATGCTATATCTTTTTTGTCTAAGAAAAGCCTTAGTTTTAAAGCAAGCTAATTCGGGAAAACGTTATTAATATTCTACTGTATAACATACATTAATTTTTTGTAAATTTCTATAGTCCGCAGCTCCGCCTGTCAGTTTGTATATTGCGGAACTGTCGGTGCTATTTGTAGGCCATGGAACATCAGAGATTCAATTTTGAACCCGCCAATTTACAGAAACATATGACAAACATTATTAATTTTTGATAAATTACAAAGAAAATTGATTCGACAATGCCCGCGATCCAAAAACTGGCGAAGTATGGAATGACCGCTTCCTGCGTGCTCTATAAAACGTGTGCAAAGAAAACTAATTCGACAATGCTATATCTTTTTGTCCAAGAAAAGTCTTAGTTTTAAAGAAAACTAAACTCTGCCTGTCATTTTGTATATCGCAGAACTATCGATGCTATTTGTAGGCCACAAAACATTAGAGGCCTAATTTTGAACCCGCCAGCCTGAGAACCCGCGATCCAAAAACTGACTAAGTATGCAATGAGGGCTCCCTGCATCCTCTATAAAATCTCTTCCCCATACTTTATAAAAGTAAAAATTTCGTATGTATAAAACTAAATATCTACTTTATACAACTACATATTTCGTATGTATAATTTTTTTATTTGTGATGAATTTCTATAGTCCGCAACTCCACTCCTCGATTTATGTATCGCAAAGAACATAGGCCCCATTTCTGTATCGCGAAACTGTCGGTGCTTTTTGTATATCGCCAACCCGACAACCCGCGATCCATTACAAAAGTACATATTTCCTATGTATAAAAGTATTTCAATGTATTTCAACTTTCTAGCCACGTATTTGTATTAGGTCGCATTTACTCCCATCTCAACCTGGCAGGGACTCGGCTGCCATACAACTTTGTTTTTAATGTAACCTTTTAAAAAATAACTCTTTTGGAACAATATTTTTATGGGACATTTGCAATAAACAACTGGCTCAATAATTGCTTCTTGTGTGACTCCGTCATTGATATATATTATTTAAAAGTGATCAATTTGACTTCAATGTTAGACACTTTAAAGTGACTGTAACGTCACGCAATCTTATCCATCTTGAATTTTCCCAACTAGTTTTAAATCTGTCACTCTCTTTAATAAACATATCAACTTGTACTTTTAAAGCTATCACTCTCTTTAATAAACATATCAACTTGTTGCCTATACATCACAATGCACCTGGACCTCATTCTGTTGGTTATGCACTGTTCACACTTATTACATTAACTGGAGTTTTGTTTTTCAAAGATCGTATGTTGGATTATCATTTTTTTTTTGGAAGATATATTGAACTGTAATAATAAAAGTTGTAAGTGCATATGGAGATATTTCCACTAACACAATCATATTATACAGTATCTAATTATAATGTGGTGCTATGCCGCATCGAGATTATGTATAGACAAGGTGATTCGGTTCTCGCTTCCCATAAGTACATCCATGTCTGCTTATGTTGAATGCAGTTTCCCATCATCATTAATGTTCATTAATGGATTTCTTCTTTAGTATTTTTTTTCTTATAATAATTTTTGCTTTTGCATGAATTGTTGTAGTTAGAGTACTCGAGTGATTTACAGTTCAATATAGAGGAGATGTTATTGGTTACTGTAATATTAAATTAAATAATATTATATTAAAATAATAATATAATAAAGTAGCTTCAATTGAAAAAAATTAGATATTTACATATTTAATAACAATATATAAATTAAAATTTACACATTAAAAAATTTGATTTTTCTAAATATATGTTAGATACTAATTTAAAATAATCTAAACTGATTCTATATAAATTAGTATATATATAATACTAAAAAAAATTATAAACTCACTGTGAAAATATATCATTGCACACTATATTGTTAAGTCACCTGACACCGGGACACTAGACAGGGGACATTGAAGACACAAAAATACAAGTATCTGACACGGGCACAACGAGCCCCGGAAATAGGACACAGAGCAGAAGTTATATATATATATATATAACTGGCCAGAAGATGCAAAGCTGGCTCCCGTCAGAATCCGCGGTCCTTTGAATTCAGGATCCAAATATGCGGGCACTATATCAGGAAGGCCTGCTAATCTAGCTGTATATAGCTGGAAAAATTAAACATAAACATTATTACCAAAGGATAATAAAAATACTAGAATTGGAAAATTATACATGAACTTTACTACCATAGGATAATAACAGTACTAGAATTGTGTTTATTTTCCAGAAAGCCGCACCGGATCAATAAGAAGCACTTATAAAAGATCCCTACTATCAGTTCCTATATCGAGCTATGCAAACCCAGCCATGATCTATCTTCATTCTACATCAATATGTAGAGTAAAAAGAAGGGCGCAGTAGCAAGTACAAATAATATCTGTTACTAATTTTTCCATTCGTAAAATCGACCAGTCGATTTTCTGCCGATGAAATCTCTCCTATATGGAGGAAAGTTGGCCTTCGCAATCGTTGCAAGTCCATTGCTATTACCAGGATCTACAGTACAATCTCCAAATATGTACGCGACTGTCACCAAAGGCTTTGTGGCCTTAGACTTCGCATACGTTAACTTTGGTTCACACAGTGCTAGGAAAATGTTCAGATATATTACAATACAAACTTTAAGACGCCACTCCATAGCTAATACTTTGTCTGAATTGCTCAGAGATGTACATTGGCACAGCCACGCTAAATAACAGCCTGATGGGAATTGCTTACATTATGCTGTTGGCGATTTCAATTTTGATATACAATTTTTGAAATTTACAAATTTCAATTATATATAGATATATAGATATAGTTTAAAAAATCAAAATTTATAATTCCATCATTTTATAGATTTATAAAAAAAATTAACTTAAAATAAAATGTATATACCATTACAAAATCAATATAATATATAATATTATAATGACATTAAATAGTTTTATAAACCAAAATTTATACACCTTTACAAAATCAATATGATATATATTATTATAGTCACATTAATAAAACTATTTAATGTCATTAAATAAATTTTGGTTTATAAAACTATATAATGTCATTATAACATTATATATTATATTGATTTTGTAATGGTGTATACATTTTATTTTGAGTTGATTTTTTTTTATAAATCTATAGAATGATAGAATTATAAATTTTGATTTTTTAAATTTATACACCTTTACAAAATCAATATGATATATATTATTATTGTCACATTAAATAGTTTTTATAAAACCAATTTGCATAAATGGTAGCCATTAAAATGTCCCTTTCAACTCTTGAAATGTTCACTTATGAATTAGTGCTAACATAATACACCATTTCTAAATAAGGTTATTGTAGAGTTTATCTTAAAAAAAAGTAATGGTTAAGAACATGTGTTTCTTCCCAAGATTTCATGAGTTCAAATCTAGAAGGCAATAGGGTATGTATACCTCCCTAAACTTTAATAATAGCTGCACCTTGTCTCACAAACAAAAGGATCTCATATACCAATTTGATGCCTAACTTAACAATAACCTTAGAATTAGATTATTATTATTATTAAATTCTCTTTCATATATAATGTGAATATTTAATGTACATATTTTAAAAAGTGATAAAAAATACACATGTTATATATATATATATGTGTGTGTGTGTGTGTGTGTGTGTGTGTGTGTGTGTTAATTGGTTAACCAAACTTTCCCAAATTGTTTGAAATGATTATAGTAATGTAACAAAAAATTAAATTTATTATAAACTGTAGTATGAATTATTGATAATGAGAATAGTTAATATTGTTTTAGGTTAAAATAATTTGATGGTGGTTAGTAATGGCAAAGACTCTCACTCCTACCAAGATTTTTAGATTTAATTTATTTTTTTACATTTAAGAAAACAAGTTCTTAATAAGTTAGAAGTAATTTTAGGTCTTATTTTAGGACCAAACAACACTTTTAACCTAAATAATATATATAAAAAGGTCAATATCTCATCTCATTATTGAAAAATTATAAAAATAATGTCATATGCTTTTAAATAACACCTCATCTTATTCTTATATCTAAAACTACATACTACCCTTATCTATAATATAACCTTTTATTCATTTATTAGTCCTTTCCGAAGTAGAGGGACTATATCGATGGATAATTCGTTGACTTCATATTAATATGTCATTTGACTATAAATTTTTGCATCATCTCTATTGTTCAAACTATAGAACTAAAACCATTATTTTTTATATAATAAAAAAACATTATATGTCATCATCTCATTGGAGAATAGATTCAAAGTCTTATTGCCAGCTTCTCTATTCCCAATGTTTGAAATGTTTAGATATCCAAAGTTTTGAGCATCGACAATCTTTTTTAATTTTTTAATTTTTATTTAAATGTTTACATACCGAAATGTTTTAGCATCAACGCTCTTTTTTAATGTTTTTAATATTTCTATTTGTATTGAAATGTTTACATACCGAAAGTTTTGAGCATTGACACTCTTTTTGTGGTACTTGAATAGATATGCCAACTTAAATGTTTACATAGCGCGAGGCCTTTAAACATGCCTGAAAAATTAAATGTTTGCATAGCATGAGGCCCTTAAACATGCTTGACAACGTTAAATGTTTACTTAAATAGTCCTGTCACAGTACATTTTTCCTCGATTTTTTCCATACAATGTTGGAGTGAATTTGGATAATATTGTTGTCCATTGCCACTCGCATATCCATCATATGTTTCATACTTTTATGCTTGGAATGAAATTTAGTCATCATTGAAGATACATATATTGTTTACTGGTTCACTAGTTACTTCTTGTTCGTTGGTTCGTTGGTTGCTGCTTGTTTTTGTTTGGTTCAACTTTACAAGGTTGAGGTCCTGCACCAACAGTTGGACCTATTGGTGCTTGTTTCTTGATTTTGTTTTCTTCAACTTTGCAAGGTTGGGGTCTTGCACCCGCAATTGCAGTTGTTTTTTCAGTTTGCAGGGTTCAAGTCATGCACCCACAATTGGACTTGCGATTATTTCATTCATCGTTGTCGAGTAAGTTTCAATACCATAGTTTCATTCATATCCATCTTTGTTGTTTACTGTTTACAATTTGCAAGTAATAATGTTTAAGTATTTCCACTTGCATGGTCATCATATGTTTCAGATTTCTTCTATGCTTGGAATGCAATTTAGTCATCAATGAGGATACATATATTGTTTATTGGTTCATTGGTTCATTGGTTCATTGATTGCTTCTTGTTGTTGTTTGGTTCAACTTTGCAAGGTTCAGGTTTTTCACCTGCAGTTGGACCTATTGGTGCTTGCTCACTATTTAGTTACTTGCTGCTTGCGTTTTTTTGCTTCGACTTTGCAAGGTTGGGGTCCTGCACCAACAGTTGGAGATATTTTTTTTCACTTTGCAGGGTTGAATTCTGGCACTCGCAATTGGTCCTGCGGTTCTGTCATTCATCATTAATGAGTAAGTTTCAATACCATACTCTCATTTGTATTTTTTGTTTACTATTCACACCTTGCCCTCAATGATATTCCCATCTTTCCCGAGAAGGAGTACATGAATATCTCGTACGGGAATCAAACCCATGTCTTTTGCATGAAAAATATGATCTCAAGCTTGTTTCCTTTGCAGGATGTTCATGTAGAAGAAAACTGCAAGTAGGTGTAGAAAGGCTAGGTATGGTACAACAGTGGCTAGGTTGCAACAAAATTTCATAAAATTGGCATATATGTCCCTCCTACTCTTAAATGTTTCTCCAATTTTTTCTCCAAAATCTGAACCATCCCTGCATGCCTTTGCAAAATGTTGTTGTAGAAGAAGAAGATGTTTAGATGGTGCTAGCACGATTAGTATTGTGTGGATTTCAAATTGCAATATTCAATCTCTATGTCGCTCCGCGTGCAAAATTGATAACATAATGAATGTTTTTTCAAATGCATTACACCATTTACATCTAAACAAAACCATTATAATTCTATGATAATTTAGTTTTGACATGCTACAAAAAAGTGCCATAACAAAACAATTGGAAAACTACATGTGCAATTACAATGTCCGTTTTATTTTGGTTAAGATAAAACATGTACAAAACACACTTATTGACCATATATGGTGAAATGTTCCCATATCACAATACAACCTCTTTATTTTAAACAAAGACTCGTCTGACCATGATACAATTTGTCTTGTACTTGAATTATGGAATATACATCAAAGATATTAGAAAATTATATTTCCATGTCTCAAAGCATATCTGGATACTTTGTTTCACAAAGCCAAATCATTCAATTAGGACCATCCAAGTTCTTAATATTTTATGGATTGTAATATATTTTGGCGAGGAATTTTTTTATATAACCACAACCATGGATCAAGATAAACAAAGGTTCATGCTTCTAACTCTTTTATTCTATTCCTTTGATTCCCATTTATTGTATGTGCATATTACTTGTTTTCCCTTAGATACCATCTTACAGTCATGTTCATTGTATTTTGTGTGTTCCCACTTTGAAACAAACAGAATAACTGGAGAAGACGAAGGACTCTTTACCACAAATGTAGAAGAGGAGATACAAAGGTGCATGTTTCTACTCTTATTTCATATTCCATTGTTTTGTATTTCATTTATTGTCTGTATATTTGTTCTACTGCTTGGCACCTAATTTATTGCATGTATATACTACGTATCTTCCTAGATAATAAATTATCTTCATGTCAATTGCATTCTCTGTGCTGCTACATTGAAATAAATAGAACTGTATTTATTTTTTTACATGTCTTTCTACATACCAACTTACCTTCATGTCCACTGTATTTTCCGCATTGCTACATTGAAAGAAACAAATTAGTTGGACAATAGGATAAAATTTTATATGCCACAGCAGAGGAAACTGAAGTACAATATTCGAAAAGGTATACCAATTGTGATTGTAAATCAAACACACAAAACGAGTAGGTGGATCAAATATTGGACTAGGAAATGATGATTTGACAACAATGGGCCTTTTTTGAGACTTCTCGCTTCCTAAAATTTCCCTCCCCATTTCTATTTTCCCACTCTCTACTATCCTTTTTTTCCCCTCTACTATATTTAACCGATTTCCCCTTTCTTTTTTCCATCTACGTTCTCTTTCTAGTTTCTTTGCTTAGTTGTTTTTCTGAAAATGCCTAGGTGCACGGGTTGGCAGACTCATGGGTTCACATTTATAATCATGCTTCTATATCATGAGTCCGACTGACGGCTTCCTCATTCCATACTTAGCCACTTTTTCGATCACGTTTTCTCGGGATGGTGGGCTCAAAATTGTGCCTCTAGATTCGGTGGTTCCATGATATACAAATTGGTTTCCAGACTCCCCCATCATGCCCTATTCCATGTTACACATTTTTGTAGTAAACATTTCCAAGGCATACAATTTGACTGTTGGGTCCTCATGTTTCCTGAGTATCCCTTGACACCCTATTTTATATTCCATCTCCTTCGATCCTGTATGTGACATTCATAACAATTACACGCAATATACAATGAATATGATTATTTACTCCTTCTTATGTCCATGTACACATGATTTCATCAGAAAAAGTTGGACGAGTGACATGGGAATGAGCAATCAATGATCGCAAAATTGAATAGAATGAAAAGGCCAAAGGTAAAGATTCATACATTGTGATCTTGATATGTTTACCAAACAAATATCCTGAGTTATTTATTCATCTATGCCATGAGAAATATGTTGATGTCATCTGCAACACATACTTTGCAGTTCACAAGAAGTATCAATGAGCGCAAGTGAAACATCCAACATAGTGCAAGTTCCACATACTAAGAGGTCTGGTTGAAAAACTTTGACCTGCATACTTCATCTAAGTTGTGTGTCTACTTGTAAATTTATGCCAAAAAAAAAAAAAAAAGTAATGCACACTACCATTCACATTACTTTTTCTGTTCAAAAAAATTGGCTAGGTCTAAACTTATAACACCCAATATATTATCAATAGAAGTCTTGAACAACCGCCAAACTGGAGAAGTGTTCATCGTGGACATAATGGTCGTGTATAACACCTACTTGGAAAAGGAAAACAAAACTAGATGCACTGTGCGTGCTAACATGATAGACAACGAAGCCATGATGAAAGTCACACTGACTATCCCTACACAACTTCTCCAGAAACATGCAGAAAAGATATTTCCAGCTAATGGGATATCCATTACAAATTTTAATATATTTTTGAAAATAGTATATGACCGTGTTGATTGTGATCAAATTATATCACTCAACGAAAAAAATATTGTGGAAAAAAATCCCGTGATTTGTTCAGAATATTGTTTCATACCGGGCACAACAATCAACCAACTTGCATAGAGCAACGACACTTACCCAATCAAAACCATTGGTGTAGTTGTCACACTCGTAAGAAAACTTGGCTCGCAACACATTCTCCATATAAAATATGGAGAGTCAGACAACGACAAGGAAATGGTATTGTTCTCCATATACATTTTTTTCATTTACTTTCACATGTTCATATATCTCAGTTATGTTACACAACTATTACATCGTTCCATGTTGCAACTGCAATTATTTGACACCTATTCAAATTTGTTTTCCTCAATGGAACAACAATTGAATAAAGGGTAATTTCCACTTATGCTCTTCAAAAATATAACAAATAAAAGAGATGTTAAAAAAATTATCTTTCTGCACAACCGAAGAAACATTTGTAACAAAATTGTGAACAGACATAGTACATGATCTCAAGAAACTAACTAGCTCGACAATTGTTGTGCATATACATCTACAATTCCATCCACACTTTGCTCATAAAAAATTCCTTGACCAATTTTCTATCGCTTTTTTGTTGTATAGTTGTATATTATATTATTCAATATATTAACTACTATGATCACGTGATCAGGTTGAGGGTGTTTTGGTTGCAGCAAATCTGTACTCGACCCCCTTCGAGCCTGTATGTGCCAAATGCAACTCTCATGCTTCTGCCTTTGTTTTCATAAATGATGGTGCAATTGATTTTCTATGATGAAGTAAAAATTCCCTTACATATATAGACATTGCTTCAACTCTTCCATTTGAATCGTCAACAACACAATCGTACATTATACAATTAGAAAACCTTTGTTACAAGATGTGCTTCCTAGGTTAGAAGATCTTCCATATGAATTATACCTACAGAAAAAGGCAAACAATGTCTACATGCTACATGAATTTCAGATCGATAGTAAATTTATATTAAATGAGGACAATGCCATACTACATATCGGTTGAACCGAAAAAAAATAAAATCATATCAAGCATTGGCAGGAAGCGAAACAATCTCATGTCTATCTATCCATGTTACCCAATGAGGATATGATTAGAGTTTTGCAGTGCCATGGAAAATTGAACTGGAAGCACATAATATTGTTCAGTCTAGGAAATTTGAGAAGCATGAGGACAAACCTCATACAAAGTATCCAACTATGAATAAATCAGGTCCATCCTTTGAACCGTCAAAATGGCTTGCTCCTCTGAATGGAACCATCGGGGATTTCCAATAATATTGCAAATTTGGCATTTCTCGAACTCCATTAAGTTAAATGATGACACTCTTTTCTAGAAATGGTAATGTTATAACATTGTCATCTCAACGTGATCTTGGTTCATAGTACTATCAGAAGCAAATGTTCATAGTGATCTTGATTCATGGTAATATAGTAATCAAAAAAATTCTTGGTGACCATTTGAGGACTTGGTTATAGATGGGATACAATGCCCAATCTTCGATGGTTTTGTCCTTTCTTGTGTTTGACAAAATTTTGTTCATGTGCTTTCGTGTTGTAGTTTGAGGCTCTCATAGGCTAGATTTATGAATTATGGTTGGATGATACATTCAAGATCTTAGCGGTTTTTCTATGATCGTAAAGAATATACAAGACCTGGTTTGCCTTTTAATGTAATGTTTGTGAAGCAAATGTAATATGTAGCTCATTTTAGCACTTTTACTTGATCGATGAAAATACCAAAATTCATCTTCAAAAATATTTTGAAATAAAAGGATATATGCTATGTGAAGTCCAATGGAACTATAATATCAACCACAGAAAATTAAAATTGAAATTTGTCATTGTTATACTTACAGTGAAGTTGATAGTACAATAATTTTACTTGAACATCCCAAAATTGATTTTCATGTAGCTTTTCGATGCTTCTCTTATGAAAATACATCCTGGAAAGTATAAACATGACTCACTTTCCCTATTACTTGATTGAATATCATGTTCACCTATTTAATGCACTTCATAGTTACTGTTAAGATCATCAATGGGGCTTTGTTAACACCAATTCCCGCTTCCGAAAATTTCCCTCGCCTTTCTTTTTTCCCTCTGCTTTCCCTTTCTGGTTACTTAGTCGTTTTTCAGAAAATGTCGAGGTGCACGGGTTGGCAGATTCACATGTTCATATTTCCACTGATTATTTTATATCACGATTCTGAATGACCGCCAAGGATAATTTTAGGGGATAAATTTCTCTTATGGCTTAATTTTCCAAGGTTTTTCCCAAAAAAATATTTTCTATTCTAAAAATGATTTGCCCAAATTCTATAGGATAAAATTATTTTACCTTAAAAATTGCAAAAAATTTATACAAACTATATAATATCCTTAGAAATTTGAATATCTTTACACAAATGTCGCCAAACATTTTATAGTTGACATATGAAGGATTAGTAATATTCGCCAAGGTTTCTACATTTTAAAATAAATTTCCATTCTTAAAATCATCCCTACTGATCGCTTCCCCGTTCCATATTCAACAACTTTTTGGATCACGGGTTCTCGGGTAGGGAGGCTCAACATTGTTTTTCCATTGTTTCGCCACCTGCAAACAACACCCAAACTTCCCTGATCTACAAATTGACAACCAAATTCCCCTTTCTTTTTCTCCTTTACTTTCCCTTTCTGGTTACTTAGTCATTTTTTCAAATATGTCTCATGCTTTTATATCATGATTCTGACCAACCACTTCCCCATTCCATACTTGGCCACTATTTTCGTCGTCGCTTCTTGGCCAATCTTGATCAACATTGCATGTCCATTGTTATGCGACCTACAAACAACACCCAAAGTTCCATGATATACAAATTGACCGTCAAAGTCTGTCATCATGCCCTGTTTTGTGTTAGAAATTTTGCAGTCAAAATTTTGGAGACACACAATTTGACCATCGAGTGCTCACATCTCTTGAGTATAACTTGTGACCCTGTTTTGAATCTTGACTGACCTCTTTCCATACTTGTCCATTTCTTCGAATCTCTTTTGTGGGTTGGTGGGTTCACGAAATGTCCAATTCTTAATCTCTCTTCACCATCTCCGCCACCTTCGCACTTCCTTCTAGATATGAAATTATTATTCTTTAATGCTAATAGATCATCCTGCAAGAACCATTAAGATTGTCATTATTGTCTTAAAGGATGGAGGAGATCTTCCATTAATACGAATTAAACTAAGATTTGTGGAGGGTTGTATTATCCCTTCCGAGTTTTCATTTCAAGCATCATGAAATCTCTTTGTTGCATCGTCTGGTTGGTGGCTTCACGAAATCTCCAATCCTTAATATTTGTTTGTTGTCACCACAACCTTCACACTTTTTTATAAGTATGCAATTAGTAAGATTTAATGGTAACAACTCATTATGTAGGAACCGTATAAATTGTCATTGATTAGAGAAAGGCTCGAGGAGATCTCCCATTGATACGCATTAAACCAATATTTGTGGAGGGTTATGTTATCCCTTACGAATGTTAATTTCAAACATCATCTGGAGAAAAAAAACATTATTGTTAACTTATGAAAACAGTTCAACAATAGTTCTATTCAAATACAGTAAACACCTTCGGGCATGATGACCAAAAATTCCATTGGTCCAGGGAATATTCTTACTACTCATCTCCTTCCACCCAGAAGAAAAGAAGGAGATGGTCCCTTGGTGCGTCAAGAGATATATTTCAAGCCAAATAATTCGAAGGTAACCCCCCCCTTCTCAGACAACCCGCTCTCCTGCATTGATGTCCAACACAGAGGTTGATGAGGTCGATTTCAATCTGGAATAAGATGATATGATGGACGATGATACAAAGGTGGATGGTGGAAATGTAGACAATGTTCCCACTCCTATGCCCAAATTTAAATCCACCATAATGGGGGGAACTTCTTGGCTCGGTGATGGTGGCCATAACAAGACCAAAGGAAGGGATTTCAGAAAAGAAACCGAAGCTGAATGCAATAGCTGCTTTGCATATAAAGATTTTGAGTCTCTCGGATCAGATGGAGGACCGCTCCCTCAGAGATGTATCATTTCCTTTCATTTTTAGGGTTTTGGATTGGGTTTGGATTTTTCCTTGGTGTAGCCTGTGTCCCTAAAGTATTTGAATGTAAGGAAATGGTCTCTTGGTGTGCCTAGAGATATATTTCAAGCCAAAGAATTATTCAAATGTGGGACCACTATCTTGTTCTATGGATATACAATTAACATCTTAGGGGGTGAGGACCAGA
This sequence comes from Picea engelmannii, assembly GCA_009831015.1. NCBI lineage: Eukaryota > Viridiplantae > Streptophyta > Pinopsida > Pinales > Pinaceae > Picea > Picea engelmannii. The sequence continues at coordinate 161,960 of ML794467.1, read as the reverse complement.
ACTCCGAGTGGTGCAAGGCATATTCCTACTACTCATTTCCTTCCGCCCATAAAGAAGTAATTTGGACCTCTATAATTTCTCGTGCATCCTATGTCCTTGAATTCTTTTCCTATAAGGAGGGGGTCTCTTGGTCCCCTTCCCCCCAGAACAAAGTAATTTGGACCTATAGAATTTCTCTTGAAGGTTTTTTCCCTGAATTCTTTGACGGCAAGGAGGTGGTCTCTCGATGTGTCCTCACTTTCAGTTTCAGGCTCTTCCACTTGTCCTACAATGTTTTTTCTCTTCTTCCTCATGGGAATCTTGTGAGAACTATCCATTTTACCGCGAGGAGGGTTCTTATCTCCTCCTGCGTTTGAAAAATTTTGGGTTTCTTTCTTATTGGGGTGGGTCTTTGGAGTGATGTTGCGAAATGTCGTACTCTTGGAAATGGTGGTAGGGGATTGGAAACTCTTCTCATCGGGGCATTTTTTATTTTATTTGTACAATTCAGTGGTGCTTTGCAATGTCTCTAGGTCACTAGCATCATGAGTAGGAGTGTTATTGACCTGTTTCAAGCCAAAGAATTATTTCAGTGCATAACCACTCTCTTGTTTCTTTGTCACCTCAGTTATTACACAAGATAATTAGATTGAGACAACCAACATTGACCTTCCAAGGAGAAAAATGCAAGGATTTATTAAAAAAACATGATAATCAGTTTTGTATGCATGTTCAAGAGCTTGTCGATGGCTCCTGCATGTTGTCGCACTAGATGAACAACACATAATTGTATGCATGTTTTTTTTTTTAACTCTTGTAACTGTATTTATGACAAATATGTTCAATGCTTTGATGCAAAGAACTCAGTCCAATGTCAATGGATAAATATATATTTCCCACTATTTTGTTTTATAGATTTACTATTAAAAAAATTTCCTTGGAATCTTGGTTGGTGCTTTTTTGTTGGATTTAACACCTCTTCTCGTTTGCATGGTCCGATAGTGTTGTAATTATTAAATATTGTATTGACTCAAGTAATTTTATCTAATATGGAGCATTGAAAAATTATATGACAATGCATTGTGTCGATCACATGAGGATTCTATGGAAACATAAATGAATTTCAGACAGTTTCAAACCAACATTCAATTCTATTCATAATGCAGATAGAACATAGAAACGTTAATTCACGATGCAAGAGTTGGGGCCCCACCCAAGAAGTTTTTTTTTCATCTCAACCTTGCTGAGAAAATGATATCCTATTTCTCTTTCACTTCCTTGATTCATTTACTCCAAAAGGAAACCTTTTATTAGTTGCCCATCCCCTGGCCTCTATTTTATCACTTTTACTTTATTAATGAAATTACCAAATTTCTTCTTCGCAAATATTTTGAAAAAAAAATGATATATGGTAGTTGAAGTCAAATGGGGCTATGAAATAAACCACAATATTAAAATTCAAGATCGTCATTGTTATACTTACGATCAAGTTGACAGTATAGTAAGTTTATTTCTATATATGCAATTATTAATCTTTAATGTTAAGAACTCATCATGCAGGATGTTTAATACTTAAAATAATATTTCAAGGCATTAAACAATGTATCAAGAACACAATTACTCCCACAAGTTGCAATAAAAACAAATCTTTAACAAAGCATTTGCTCACACCCATTTTAATGGTACAAGCATAATAGAAAACGAGTAAGTGGATAAAATATTGGACTAGAAAATGATGATTTTGCAACAATGGGGCTTGTTTGAGACCAATTCCCACTTACGAAAATTTCTCTCTTCTTTTCTATTTTCCCACTCTCTTTTATCCTCTCCTTTTCCCTCTTCTATACTTAACCAAATTCCCTTTTATTTTTCCCCTCTACTTTCTCTTTTTGGTTACTTAGTCATTTTTCCAAAAATGTCTAACTGTGTAAGTTGGAGGACTCACAGGTACACATTTTCACTCATTGTTTTATATCACGATTTCGACTGACCATTTCCCCATTACATACCTAGCCACTTTTTCGATTGTGGATTCTCGAGAAGGTGTTATCTAGATTGCACTTCCATTGTTATGTGACCTACAAACAACACCCAGACTTCCGCGATATACAAATTGACTTCCAAAGTCCCACATCATCCCCTCTTCCCTGTTACGCATTTTTCACTCAAACGTTTCAAGACATACAATTTAACCATTGGGCCCTCACGTCTCCTGGGGAACCCTTTTCACCCTATTTTGAATCCCATCTCACCACTTTCCATACTTGGCCATTTATTGGAATCTCTTTTGTAGATCGTCGGGTTGGCGGGTTCACAAAATCTCCAATTCCTAATCGTTGTTTCATGTTCCCTCCACCTTCACACTTCTTTTAAAGTATGCAATAACTGAGGTTTAATGCTAACAACTCATCATGCAACAACCATAAATATTGTCATTAATCAGCAAACTGATCGAGGAGACAGTCACACTGACTATCCCTATACAACTTGTCCACAAACATGCAAAAAAAATCTTTCCAGGTAATGCGATATCTATTACAAATTTCAATATATTATCCCTTCTTTTTCCTCTTCTATAATTAACCAAATTCTTGTTTCTTTTTCCCCTCTACTTTCTCTTTCTAGTTATTTAGTTGTTTTTTCGAAAATGTCTAACTGTGAAGGATGGCGAACTCACGGGTTCACATTTGCAATCATGCTTTTATAATGCGACTTCGACCAACCGCTTCCCCATTCCATAACTAGCCACTTTTTCGATTGTGGATTCTAGGGAAGGCGGGCTCTAGATTGCACTTCCATTGTTATGTGACCTACAAACAACACTCAGACTAATGTGATATACAAATTGATTGTCAGACTCCGACATCATCCCCTCTTCTATGTTACACATTTTGCACTCAAAAGTTTCAAGACATAAAATTTGACCATCGGGGCCTCACGTCTCCTAGGGAACCCTTGTCACCCTATTTTGAAGCCCATCCATCCTCTTTCCATACTTGACCATTTCTTGGAATCTCTTTCACAGATTGTCAGGTTGGCGGGTTCACGAAATCTCCAATTTCTAATCATTGTTTCTTCTGCCCACTACCTTTGCACTTATTTCCAGGTATGCAATAATTAAGGTTTAATGATAATAGGTCACCATGAAGAAAAAGTAACTATTGTAATTAATGAGTAAAATACCCAAGGAGACAGTCACACTGACTATCCCTACACAGCTTGTCCAGAAACATGCAGAAAATATCTTTCCAGGTAATGAGATATCTATTACAATTTTCAATATATTAGTGAAAGCGAGTCCAACTGATCGTTTCCCTATTCCATACATAGCCACTTTTTCAATTGTGGGTTCTTGGACATGCGGGATCAATATTGCGCTTCCATTGTTTCGTGACCTGCAAATAACACCCAAAATTTCATGATATACAAACTGACCACTGGACTGCCCCATCGTGCCCTCTTCCATTTTATGCATTTTTCACTCAAAATTTCCAAGACATATAATTTGACCATGGGTCCCTCACCTCTCCTGAGTATCCCTTGTAACCCTATTTTGAATCTCGTCCGATCGCTTTCATACTTATTCATTCCTTAATTGCTCTTCCCCGTCCCCGCCACCTTCGCACTTGTTTCTAAATATGCAATTAGTAAGCTTTAATTCTAACATCTCATCATGCAGGAACCATAAATATTGTCGTTAATGAGCGAAAGGCTCGAGGATATATCCCATTAATACACATTAAACCAACATTTGAAGAGGGTTATATTATCCCTTCCGGGTGTTCATTTCAAACATCATGGAATGTATTTCGCAGGTCGTCGGGTTGGCGGGTTCATGAAACCTCCAATCCTTAATTTCTCTTTGTCGTACTCACCACCTTTGCACTTCTAAGTATGCAATTACTAATCTTTAATGCTAACAACTCATCATGCAACAACTATAGATATTTTCATTAATGATCGAAAGGCTCGAGGATATCTCCCATTCACATGCATTGGACCAAGATTTGTGGAGGGTTATATTATCCCCTCCAACTGTTCATTTCAAGAATCGTCTAGAGAAAATGATTGTTCTCGTAAACTTATGGCACCAAGTCGACAACAGTTCTTTGGAGATACAATGAACATATCTGGGCGTGAGGACAAGAATTTCCATTGGTCCAGGGCATACTCTTACTACTCATCCCCTTCTGTCATAACAAAGTAATTTGGACCTCTGAAATTTCTCGTGCAGGCTGTGTCCCTGAAGTTTTTGACTGTAAGGAGGTGGTCTCTTAGTGCGTCGAGAGATATATTTCAGGCCAAAGAATTATTCCACTATGGGACCACTCTCTTGTTTCTTTGTCACCTCAGTTCTTTCGCAAGATGTTAAGATGGTTGGAGCCAACATTCACCTTTAGAGGAGAATACTGCAAGCAGTTCCTAAAAAAACATGATAGCGGGTTGGACTTCTTGCCAAGTTCCTGGAAGACCCAACAGTAGTTCCTAAAGATATCACAAGCTTGCAGGTTAGTTCATTTACAAATCTATTCTGGGAAATTTCCTGGTTGTTTACAAGAATAATGGGACAGGAATACACAACAAGTATTTCCCACATGATTTTGTATATTTTGTATTTCACAGTCAAGGAACAAGACATTTTTTATTGGGGGAAGCTAATTTCCATTGAAATTTGTTCCCAATTGTCATGATTCAAAGAGGAGAATAAATTTTATATGTCATCCTACTTGGTTTTCGTGATAGTGCATTGATGTTTGTTTCCAAAATTGTCTATGTCCGAGAAGGTAAATTGTGAATTTGACCTAGTAACCTTCTTGTACCAGGCCTTGTCGAGGCACAAGGCTTCCCATTGTTTTTATGAGGTTTTTAATGACTTTGTCTCAGTTTTCAAATATTTATTGTTAGGAAAGGATTCTCCCTGCATGTCTGACCAGGAAACTAATTTTTTGGACATGAAGGTGACACTTGAACACATGGAGAATTACAGTGTGATAATGTTTTTTGGTGCCAAGGAAAATCATTTTTTCCTTCCATGTCACATTAAAGACATAATTTTTGTTACAGAAATAACAAGGCAATACAACTACTAGTTTCATTTATTCCATGAGAAGAGAAAAAATCAGTTCATTCCTCTACCTTGGAATGTCGAGGACTTTGTGTTCAGGAACATCAACAAAATTGACGAATTTGTAGGCCATTTCAACAAATTGAACCTAATATATGCTGAAGGGATAACAGGGTTCAACCCTAATGGGATTTTTTTAGAACATTTACTAGTAGTTGGACTCAAAAAATATTTTATCCAGACATGCCTAAACGAAGATAGAAAAAATGAAGACAACACTCTTGCTTCTGACATTGGTGACCTAGAGACATTACAAAGCACCCATGAATTGTACAAATAACAAGGAAAAGGCCCTGGTGAGAAGAGTTTTCAATCCTCGACTACCACTCCCAAGAGTATGACATCCCGGAGCATCGCTCCAACGGACCACCCCAGTAAGAAAGCAACCCATAATTATTCAAATGGAGGAGGAGATAAGAACCCTCCTCGCTTTAAAATTGATAGTTCTCACAAGCTTCCCGTGAAGAAGAATAGAAAAAGCGTTGTAGGGCAAGCGAAAGAGCCTGAAATTGAAAGTCAAGACATGGAACTTGACACTAATATGGATAGCATATTCTGCAATGTTGATCATCCTGGGGATGCGATCCACAATAGTCCCCCAATGGAAATAGCTAAGACCATATTTTTTTATGAAGATGAATGCTTCGTATTCCAGAGCGTTGTTTTTGACAGCGAGTCTAAAAATTTAACTATTGAAGAGAGAGATGTAAAAAATAAGAAAGGGAAATCTCATTCGGATATTAACCTTAGGAACATGTGGCCATGCCAAATCTCCTAACTTCACCAAGAAACCAAATATTCTCTTGATGATTCCATTGGAGGCTTTGAGGTAGAGAATACCATACTGAAGGACCGACTCAAGTAATTGGAGGAAGAATTGAATCCTATCCCATTGCTTTCCATCCATTTATCAATAACCATGCATGTCACCTCTGCAGCCAAGTTAAAAGGATCCTCCATCCTCCTCACATCACGTAGAGGCTATGTGGAGAAGAATATAAAGAAAAGAATGGAGCTGATTACTCAAGCCTGCAAAACATCACAAAGTATGGCGTCCCATCTTGGAATGAGGGCACATGCTTTACACGAACATTTGTAGGCCGCTTTAAAAAATGACGAATGTTTCTATATAGAGACGATCATCTGTTTTGGCATCCATGTCAGCAACATGACATATATGAGAAGAAAAAAAGAAGATCTCCTCTCCCAAAACTGGATCACTCAATTAAATGCATGCTGGGAAGATAAATTGAAGAACCTACATCTCATTGTCCAACCATGTGAACAAACCATATCAAAGAAAGAAGAAATATTCATAAAGTTGAACGAAATAGACTTAGCCAGAAGTACCAACGAGATCCAAGACCCCAACTTAATCTTCAACTCCTTTCCCTTAACCAAGAAAGACTTCGATCAAAAAGTTTATATTTTTAAGGGGTTGTCTTTAGAAAAGTTTTATAGCATCCTTGAATATGGTGAAGGTGGCGTGGACAACTGGCTAGTGGACGATTCGGTACAAAATGAAGAAATTAATCGGGATTTGCCTAATCTTTCTATCGATCTAAGGGAATTATAAAATGATCTTTTCAACATAAAAATCCAGGATGAGATCAACATGGCCCCCATGAGAGGATACATTGAAGAATGACTCCAAAGGGAAATCGACAAGCTCATCGACGAAGGGAAACATGTAGTTGTCATGATTCCGGTAGCCATTGACGACAACAATAAAAAGGAATCAACAACCAAATAGGAAAGGGGGAGATATATACCATCACTGTAAGTCTATACTGATCACATCCTTCTTTGTTTATCAATCCAGTTATTCCACCTCTTTAAATAGGAATGTCTAACCAAAGACTGATAACTTCCAATTCTTCTCTTCAGTTCTTGCTCTCTATCATCACACACTTCTTCTTTCTACAGTCCAATTTCTTGTACTTTTTTATTTTATGGTCTGCGGGAGCCCCAATACTAGTTTGTATGACAAACGCATTTAAATTTCCAGGAATATGTAAGAGACAATATTATGTTTTGATATATTTCAAAGAAAACTACTTTTTTCGAAATACAAAATTAGTTCTCTTTATGCATGTCGGTCATCTTATTTTATTTTTATGTGCTCATAAATTTTTATCTTCAACTATGTTGAATGTCAAGAGATTGTGCTTGTTTAATTTGAATGTTTAATGTGTGTGATTCCTGGTCCTATTTTCCAAGAACCTTTATTTCAAAAAAAAAAATACATTTTCTATCATTTTGTATTGCTTCAAGTCATTACGATGGATATTCTCTAAGTCCCAAATTTGAACTATACACACCACAGGAAAAACTTATAAAGGAGTACCACATCTATAAGAATGAAATAGGATTAAAAATATATATATTTGTTTATTTTCCACTGCATATAACTTTATTTATCCTAACACATATAGAGACACACAAGCTAGATGATCTATTTAAAGAAGTGACTATGAAAATTGTACTTAACTCTAACCAGTTGGAAGTATACAAAAATCATTATGAATGAATTTCATAAATACATTGAAGAGATAAAACATGCAAGTTAGGAACAAATATTTTGAACATGGCAAGTCAGACTCTGTTTGGTGTACTACTGGTAAAAATAAAAGCAAGATGAATTATGCAAAACACAGTTTAATTATAATGAAAATACTTTCAAAAACTAAATGGTTTGAATGCAAGAATTTCTCTAGGAGCCACGTGTCATTTTTTGCATGGATACCACATGTACTTCATGCTTCTTGACACGTGTCCACTGCAGTTTCCATTCTCCTCCACTACTTATTCCCCATCCCTATGCATTTATTCTCATTTCAATCCAACAGAGACTATGCTGCGATGCAACACTTGTTTATAATAAAAATATATAAAAATAAACATTAAATTTTTATAACGCTACATGCACACATGTTATATGCGATAAGGCAATGTAATTTAAAGGCTCCAAAGGGTTTCTTACTCCCATAATACAACGTACTATAACATAATAAAATAGAGCACATCATATTTGTTTTTGAAAGCAAGGTCCTTGTATGCGAAAACAGTGGGGACATACCCACCTAACCCTCATAATTCAACCCTCAATATATACCTTTATACTTAAACGTCACTTCATATAGAAATATGTTTATATTGATCGCTATGATGCTTTCACCAACTATGTAGGAATTGAGGTTTATGGGTGTGATGGGGTTGAAAGAAGATGCACACATACATATTTTTCGTTTTCACTCATTATCTTTTATAGACATGATCTTTTATATAGAGAGAGGGGTAAAGTTCTCACACTATTTCCTAAGGATCGTGATTTAACTATTTATATAGCTCCTCATCCTTTGGGGTGAGTACATAATTAAACATTTTTATCGTTATTGTCATTTTCATATTAATAAAGATGATTTTTAAGTGTCACCTAGGTGATGTTTCTACTATACCCTTTTTAAAAAAGGATGAGTTAACTCTTTATACAAATTCTCACCTACCTTGTTTAAAATGGGGTAATTCAACGTACCTTATAAAGAGAAGGGCTTAACTACTTATACATATAAACCTACAATATTTATTTTTTATAAAACTAAATGACTTGAAAAAAAGCCATGAAATGTGGTGGCATGTAAATTAAGGTATATATCAATCCATATTTGGAGTTTCATCCTTGTCCACATTTGCTACATGTAAAACATGTGATTTGCATGTGGTTATTGAAAGAAATTTTATTAACATTGTGACTTAAGACTTACAATCAATTAGGTTAAAATTGTGCATATGGATAGGATTTAGTATGATATGGATTTACCCTAGTGATGGTAAAAATAAAAATTGTGATAGGATAATTCTTATCAAATTTGTGTTCATTGATTGGTTCAAAAAGATGGTTTCCATTTTCATTTAAATATGAAGGTGCGCTCATTAGATTTTTCAGGAATATGCATGTGTTTCTATTTAAATAGACTCATCCCCATGTCGAAGCTCCACACATGCTAGTCCATTTTGGATTATAAGAGTCAACTTGTATCTTTTAAAAAAAGTGTACACACGTTAAAAATGCATGCACATTTCTTAGTGCACATGCAACAAGAATGTGTGTGTTCATGTTTATAAATGTATAAAAAAAAGTGACAACCTTTCTATTCATTTCTCACTAACCATGAAAATTTCTCCTCCACCAATGGGAGTGCTTCAACATCAATGAGGAAAAGGACGGCATGAAAATCAACCTCATTAGAAATTAACATTTTGTTCATACAATCTCTAATTTCTGGCTATATTTTATTTTAGATGGCACTTTTGTAATTTCTAAATATTAGCTATTTAATATTTTTAAAGAAAAAAATGTTATTATTTAATTGCGATCGTTATTCCATCACCATGGATAAAAACATTGATAAAAACCCAATCCCTCACTCATTAAAAGACCCATACAATGAAATTAATGAATGTCTCAATACAATTAATAACATAATTCGGGAGCCTAGGAACATAACAAATTAGTCATGTATTTCATTGGCCAATTAACTTGATGCCATAGTTGCTTCCATTGTCTACGCTCATCTCTAATTATCCGATATATTTTAATATAGGGCCATGATGAATAGAATACTACTCAAATGAAATTAGTAAGGAAGAGGTCAAAAAATTAAATATAAGAAAAGAGAGTATTGTTTTATTGTTCATTGACCCTAGAACCAACCAACTACCTAATCCAAGAAAGAGGTGTCTTTGCATGGATTGGTGCACATTCCTGGCTTGGAGAGACAATTGGATGGATTGATGTTTATGGTATTTGATAAACCTCCTTGCAATGATAAATAGGTTCCTTTTTATTTTATTCAAAAATTATGGTCCAAGTTCATCTTCGGTCTTCATGTCAATATTTTGTTATTGGAGAATTTAAGGGGGTTGGTCTTGGCTCTACTCAAGATTCACCAACTTCCATGTGTAAACCGGTGAGAGGGTTTTCCATTCATGGGTGATTTCCTACACGCCCACTAGTCACCCCAAATCAAAGATAAGATTCAAGATGCTAGTATTTCAATATCATACTATACATGAAATCTAGCTCAACATAACACATTTGTGGTATATTCCCACCAAGATTCATCATTTTATGATGTTACACCACCAGGTGTAGGGACTTCAAGTAATGTTATCAGTTCTAGTTCCAATATAGATTTTTTGCATTGGTGCTCTGATTGTAGGTATACTCTGAACAAGTTGTTATCAATGTTTTTCAACGTGTCATGCTACTATTTCACTATGGATGATTTCTCTTCATTTTCATTCACAAAATTGACCATCCATCCTCATAGCTCTTCTTCTTGACATTTTGTGAGGTCATGAAATTGCATTCTTTGTGTGACCCTCAGTACACCCAATTATTTTTCTATTTGATCCTTATTTAACAACATTGAGTCCTTTATCAAAAGGGGACCTTCTAGTTCCCTTATAGTATTGAGAACTTTTAAAAATAATGCACTTTTTTTTCCATCAAAGAATCATAGGTGGCACTCAATTTTTGAGTAGTGTTTATTTTCCCAAGCCATCCGACCTGTATTTTCTTCGACCCACTTTTAGAATTCAGTTCATGCTTCATCCTTACAGATCGATCCATGTTTTATATTATATCCATGAATGTGATTATTGAATTCCTGTGGAAATTCTCATCGTTTCATAGATACTCTTGTAGATATTCACTAAGGGCCTGAATCCTTCCAATGATGGCACAAGCTTCGAGTACAATTTCACAAGCTTCCCATATAATGCCAAATATTTTATTAATATTTTGAGTTACATATCTTCTGATATCAATGAGTAGTTTTTTAGTATTAGTGTCTTTGGAGCTGGATCCAAGCATTTCTTTATTGGCCTCCTCAGGAGCCATCATAACTAAGGGCTATGTAAATAGTGGCTTTGGGATAAGGGGGGCTTCAAGGTCTCTTACATGTTTTTTAATCTATCATTCTCTATCTCCTACTATGTTATTGAGTGATATAGAGCCTCAATGGTATCCTGATGGAGCTTGAGAAACCCTGAAGGTTTCAGTTAGCACTTGAGATGTTCGAAGACTGCATTAGAACTATGCTAAGCACATATTCAAATACATTTGGTTTTAGGTTTTGGTTGGATCAGGTTGATTGGGGTTTTCTTTAACCCAAATACAACTCTTATGCTAATAATCTACATCCATGAAAATAATTCAAGTGAACCCAATACTCAAATATTTTTAGATTAAAGGTGAAAGAAGGAAGAATGGGAGAAACACAAATATAAATATATCAATATCACACTTCGTTCAATTGATAAATTCACAAGACTAAATATTCATTAACCATAAATAGTTTTTAAGTAAGAACGTAGATACTTTGAATGAGACTTTTGAGATACAGGAAATCATAGTAAATCCTTCACTGATCAAGAATATGTAAGAAAGTGACCATCAATATATCCTACACCAACTATCATCACATTCAAATAAGAAGAGACAAAGATGAACACATAAGAAAGGAAAAATCTAATTTTTGAATTCACAATAATCTTCAGTAATGAGACATATGCATTAAGTCCAGTAAATTTGAATACAAAGATATATCTTTTACAATCAGTGTCCAAATTTCCCAAAAAACTCAACCCTTATGCATCCTTATGCTTCCTTCTAAGAGGAAAATCCTCCTCCACTTATTTCAAAATGATATAATTTATATATAGATACGTCTACATGTTGTTATTTTCTTATAAGAATTAAAATCCAACAATAAACCAAAAATAAAAGAGATATCGAAGTAATGCAAGAAATATGAAAATGATGAAGTTACTTCCTTAAAATCTGTAAGTGTCCTCTAATCTAGAATTTACCATAGCTGTTGAATACTCTTCCACATGTACATTTGTTGTCTTTATGCCTTGAAATTTGGTGTTGATTGCTCAATTGCTAGCTCATCTTTCTCCTCAAAATTTGTATGTTTGTTTCCAATTGTTCCTTGGGGGCCTACTACCTTGAATACAACCTTTTTCTACGTGGAGATGTATGGATCGTGAAAATAAAATGGTACAAAACATATTTCAACTGGCTACAAATGGTACATTTGATTTAGAATCTCCAAATTATCAATATGTTCCTTCCTTCTCCGAAAAATTACTCCTCGTAAAATCATACTAGCCTTGTAAACACTTTGACTACCATGGTGTCCTTGATAAACCACAAATGGATCCTTTAATATTTGATCAACCTGAATGTCATCTGCTCGTAGAAAGTAAACAAATATTGCATTCTCAATGACATTCTTTGGAACTGAACCGAGGACAAGACTGAAATCACTTGGAAATAATGTAGTAAGCGCCAGTTGTAAGCACCAGTTATAAGCTTCAGCTATGAGAGTCAGTTGTAGGAGTGTTAAGAGTCAGTTCATAGTTGAGAGTCTAGTTTTCTTTAGTTTGCATGTAACCGACTCGGTAGAGTCTTTTCCTATATAAGGATTTAATCTGTCTTCATTGATTATAGAAGTGAGTGTAGCCTCACCGTGTGTTTGTTTCGCATATTTTAACTTGGTATCAGAGTGAGATTGAGGATTCAAGAGATCCAACTCTTTGAATGCAAGATATCAAATTAAATTTGAGTAGGAGCGTTGAGTGCTCCCCAGGCAGCATGAGAGGAGAGTTGAGCTCTCTCAAACTTACGTGGTTTTCAAAATTGGGGGCCCAACGCTCCCTTAGTACAGGTCTCAAGGTGCTAGAGAATTAACACTCACGCTACCTCAGTACCCTAGTGTTGTAATGTTACCAATCCATTGAAATGGACTGCTAATGCTTACCTCCTATCCTTCGAGGAGCGTCGACCTCATAGGATAAAACGTGAAATCAAAGCGTGGAACTGCAAACTTCAAGGGAAAGAAGATTGGGAGTTATTTACATTAAAAGGTGTGTGATCATTAATGCCATGATTTCTTATATGATGGAGGGTTTAAACTTTTATAAATCGTGAATGGAGGATAAAGGATCATAAAGGTGGAGTTATGACTTAAGGATCATAAATCTTTTTTAAAGAAATTTATATTATTTTTTATATATAAAGTGGAGTTATGAAAGGATGAAGCATCATAAATAGTGAGGTGGCTATTTAAAAGTTGGTATTTTGATATTAAGGTGCATGCATGATTTAAAGGTTGATATATGCATGTAAGGTGGTGTTATGATTTAAAAGTGGATGCATGCATGATTTAAGCTGAGAACAGAGGTAGATTTGGATTAGTTGATCCGAAGGCAGAGCAATGGACTTCTTAACACTCAACAAAAAGTTGCATATCCTTGGTGATTCACTTGCAGAGACTAACTTGCAGAGATGGTGAATCCACTAGCGGAGATCTAACTCAATGAAGCCAACAAGTTAGATGGATCAAATTTCATTAACTGGAAATTCAAGATGCAGACGCTCATGGAGGTCTATGGTGAACATTGCGAAGGGAACTGAACTAAAACCTGATGTGGCTGCAGGTGTGATAGCAACACAAATCCAAGATTGGGAGAAGCACAAAAACAAGGAAAATGTATTGTTGCGCATGTCTTTTAAAGATAGCATAATTCCACATATTAGAGAAGCTACAACCTCTGCTGCAACATGGACAATGCTTAAAGCATTGTATGAAACTAGCAACGCAAATTGCATTTTTTTTCTGAAAACTAAATTGCTAGGCATTAAGATGGATGGAAATGAATCTGTTAGTTCATTTTTGGGTCGTATTAAGGAGGTGAAATAAAAGATATTAAGTATAGGGGAAACTGTTTCCAACACCGATCTGGTCACTATTACCTTAAATGGTATGCTAGAATATTATCATATGTTCATAGCAGGTCTCGCAGTAAGGGAGAAACCTCCTATGTTTGAAGAACTGATAGGTATTTTTCTGCAAGAGGAAGTGAGGTGCGGGAATCTAAAGCCTCTGAGTAAAGATTTGGCACTGTGGTCAAATAATAGATCTACGAGAGGGAGATCAGGAGTAAGAGGCAGAGGAGGAAGTTCATGGAAAAGAGGTGGTTCATGGTAGAGAGGCAGTTCATCACAGAGAAGACAACCTCCAAATCAAGGTATGCAATCTGATAAGAATGAGTCAAAGAGTTGTTTTTATTGTTAAAGAATGTCATAAGAAGAAAAGTGATGAGGCTAGGAATAAACCTAGAACACATTCAGGTCATTATGCAGAAAAATATTCAAATCAAGATCTCATATTATTTATTGCTAGTGATGATATTAATGAACCCCCGAATTTTGACGGGATCTTAGGTTGTTTGTGTCTAATGCTTCTTTATCTGCTGAAACGGATGATTCTGATGCTTGGTTTGTGGATTCTGGAGCATCAATACATATGACTTGTAATGAAAATTGGTATGCTAATTTTAAAGAAACACAGAATGGTGCCAACATATATCTTGGAGATGATCACGCTCATCAGATCAAGGGATATGGAGACATTCCTGTGACATTGTTGAATGATATTGTTCGTCACATTCGCAATGTGGTGTATGTGCCAGGATTAAAGAAAAGTTTGATCTCTATGTCCACCATTACAGATCAGAACTTGAAGGTTGAATTCTTCAAGAATTATTGCATATTGAAGGATCTGCTGGACCACTTGCAAACTGTTGCAATGGGAGTCAGAGCAGGAGGTCTATACAAACTTGATGTTTCTAACAAAGCACATCATGCACTGACTTATGCCACTATGCCAAAACATATTCTTTGGCATCAAAGGTATGGACACATCAATCATCCTGATTTATTGTTATTACAACAAAATAATATGGTTGAAGGACTTCCCATGTTAAAGAATGAGAAGGTTGTTTGTGATGGATGTGCATTAGGAAAGATGCACAGAGATGAATTCCCCTCTAATACTGATAATAAAAAGAGAGATGTGTTATATCTTGTGCATACTAATGTTTGTGGGCCTATGCAAACTAGGTCTTTAGGAGGTGCATTTTACTTTCTGTTATTTATTGATGATTGCACGAGATACACATCAGTTTAGTTCCTTAGATGAAAAAGTTATGTTTTCGAGTACTTTAAGGAATTCAGAACCATGGTGGAAAAGAAGACAGGAAAATCCATCAAAATCGAAGCCTTGAATGGTTCCAAACCTGCAGTTCATAATTTGAAAGTATTTGGGTGTAAGGATTTTGCTCATATTCCAAAGGAGAATAGGAGGAAATTTGATGCTAAAGCCCTTAAATGTATTTTCATTGTGTATTGTTCTGAATTTAAAGCATACAAACTATTTGATCCTGTTACTCACAAAGTATTTTCAAGTAGAGATGTACTTTTCCATGAGCAGGAAGCAGGAAATCATGACGACAATAATCATGAGGAATGGCAGAGACTTCTTGATGAAGGAGTTAAAGAAGAGTAGCAGCAGTATCCCACACAGCAGCATCCATCCCCACAGTGACAGCAACAACATCAACAAGAAGGACTCAATGATATGGACAATTCAAGAAGTCACAGTTCACCTAGAGGTGAAGACAGATCTTCCCAAAGTGGGGAGGAAGATAATCAGTTGAGAAGATATTCAAGATAGATTCGACTTCTTGAGAGGTATAAAGACTATGCCCTAATGAGTATCATCTCAAATGTCATAGAACCCATGAGTTTTGATGAGGCTAATGAACATGCTGAATGGCGAAATGTAATGGAGGAAGAATATGAATCTATAATGAAAAAAAATACTTGGGAATTGACTGAATGGCCTAAACATAAGAAGCCCATTGGATGCAAATCGATATACAAACCCAAGTTTAACTCAGATGGTAGTATAGATAAGTATAAGGCTAAACTAGTGGCAAAGGGGTATTCACAAACATAAGGTATTGATTATGCTGAAACATTTGCACCAGTAGCTAAATTGAATACTATCAGAATGTTAATTTCTTTAGCTACAAAGTATCATTGGAAGCTGCATCAGTTAGATGTTAAATCTGCATTTTTGAATGGTGAGTTAAAGGAAGAGGTTTACCTTACTCAACCTGAAGGGTTTGTTGAAAAGGCGAAAGAACACTTAGTGTGTAAGTTAAACAAAACATTGTATGGACTAAAACAAGCACCTAGGTCATGGTATGAAAAGATAGACTCTTTCTTTCTTCAACAGGGTTTTATGAGGAGAAAAAGTGATCCAAATCTGTATACCAAATTTGATGAACAGGGGTATATAGTATTGATTTCATTATATGTTGATGATTTAATAATTACAGGAAATGCAGAGAAGTTAATTGATGAAATCAAGGAGCAGTTATCAAAGGTATTTGAAATGAAATATCTTGGTGAGTTACATTACTGCCTAGGTCTTGAAGTTTGGAGAAATGTAGGCCAAACTTTTGTTTTTCAGAGTAAGTATATCAGAGAAATACTTAAGAGATTTAAAATGGATCAGTGTAAGTCTTGTATTGTTCCCATGCAACAAAATGTGAAACTTCTTGTGATGATGGTTCGAAGGAGGTGAATGGCACTGTGTATAGACAGATGGTGGGTAGTTTGAATTATCTCACCACAACCAGACCTGCTATTTCATATTTTGTGAGTCTTTTAAGTCAATTCATGGAGAAACCTCATGAAATACATTGGAATGAAGCAAAGGCAGTACTCAGGTATCTAAAAGGTACACTTGATTATGTTATTAAATATATTGATTCATTTGATGTTGAGTTGACAGGTTATTCAGATTCTGATTGGGTTGGCAATCTGGATGATCAAAGATCAACCACTCGATATGCGTTCAGCATTGGATCCGAGGTTGTTTCATGGAGCAGTAAAAAGCAGACTACTGTATCTTTGTCTTCTACTGAAGCAGAATATAAATCCTTGTGTGCAGCAACCTGTGAAGTTGTTTGGTTAAGAAGACTTCTTCAAGATGTTGGAGAAGAACGAAAGGAACCTACAATGATTAGATGTGATAATCAAAGTTCAATCAATATTGTGAAGAATCCAATTTTTCATGCAAGGACAAAGCATGTTAAAGCTCAGTATCATTTTGTTAGAGAAAAGTTGCAGTCAAATGAAATAACTCTTGTGTATTGTAATACTAGTGAAAATGTTGCTAATATTTTCAATAAGCCTCTTGGAAAGATTAATTTTGAGTTGTTTAGGGAGATGTTAGGTGTAGATGTCAATCCATTCTCCATTAAGGGGGAGACTTGGAAATAATGGAGTAAGCGCCAGTTGTAAGTGCCAGTTGTAAGCACCAGTTATAAGCTTCAGTTGTGAGAGTCAGTTGTAGGCATGTTAAGAGTCAGTTCATAGTTGAGAGTCTAGTTGTCTTTGGTTTGCATGTAACCGACTCAGTAGAGTCTTTTCCTATATAAGGATGTAATCCATCTTCATTGAATATAGAAGTGAGCATAGCCTCACCGTGTGCTTGTTTCACATATTTTAACTAAATCTAGTTCCTCAGCTTGAACAACATTCAGTAAAAGAAGATTGAAACCATTCCATTCATTCCTAATAACTTTGGCATGCTTGGCAATAGCATCAACTGCAACCATAATAACATATTTATCCTTTCGTTCGAAAATACTAGCTCCAACAATTATGAAAGGATATTTTGCACAAACCATAGTTGAACGAAATGAATGCCTACCTTATGCTATCTAAATAAATGTTTCCAGTCTAATGCCCAAATGTTGATGATGATAAGCTAAGTCCACAAGAAGGACAAGAAAAGAAACTTTTGCATGCTCTTCTTTTACAACTTCTCCATTGTCTTTGATAGGTTCCAATGCAACAGTACTTTTGTAACATCTAGCTCTCGCCCACTGATAAAACTTATTAATTGAGGACACTTGCTCACAAGTGATCTGGACTTTATGATGTTAAAAAAATTATACTTGATTATGATGCATTATGATAGACGACGTGATGTTTTACTATGTGATGTAGACAGGTGCTATTTGACTCAGTTGTATTGAGTGTGCAGGGTTTTGGACCTTGAGGATGCAGAGGCATCGGTGGAACCCCTTGGACTCCGGATTGAGTCAGGGAGTGTGCATTGGGAGGAATTCTTGCCTCTATTAGAGTTCGCTTACAACAACAGTTACCAGAGCACCATTAAGATGGCGCCTTTCGAGTTTCTTTATGGGCGACCGTGTAAGACGCCCTTGAGTTGCGATCGGATTGAGGATAGGGTCCTGGTGGGACCAGAAGCGACCCAAGAAATGGAAGAGAAAATGCAAACCATAAGACAAAGGATAAAAGAAGTGCAGGATCGACATAAGAGTTATGTCGATGCGCACCGAGTGGACCGTAGTTAGGAGGTCAACGATCGAGTCTTCTTGCGGGTTAAACAACATAAGAGTTCTATCAAGTTTGAAAAGGGAGCTAAACTCTCTCCTAGGTTCGTGGGGCCTTTCGAGTTTGTGGAGAGAAAGGGGCCCGTGGCCAATCAACTAGCCTTGCCTAATTCTTGAGGCGTATGCACGATGTTTTTCATGTATCTGTTCTGAGACAATATATTAGTGATCCTACACACGTGATTGACATGAGTTCATGGTAGGTATCGGATGAGGGAGTGCTCACGGCTGAGCCGGTCCGCATCTTAGATCATCATGTTCGATAGTTACGATGTCGAACGGTAGATCAGGTCAAGGTCCAGTGGGACAGTTATAGTCCACACTTGGCGACCTGGGAGGATGCATATGATATGCGTCAGCAGTTTCCATTTTTTGATTAGATAGACTTATGATACTGTGATACTTTTATTCAACATTTATACTAAGAAACTTCGGGACAAAGTTTAGACCAAGAGGGGGTGTATGTAACATCCCTCTCTGGGGCACTGAGAAAACTTATTAATTGAGGACACTTTCTCGCAAGTGATCTGGACTTTCTGATGTTAAAACATTTATATTTGATTATGATGCGTTATGATAGATGACATGATGTTTTACTATGTGATGTAGAAAGGTGCTATTTGACTTAGTTGTATTGAGTGTGCAGGGTTTTGGACCTTGAGGATGCAGAGGCATCGGTGGAACCCCTTGGACTCCGGATTGAGTCAGGGAGTGTGCTTTTGGGTTGATTTATTTACTGTGATATTTCATTTGATTTGATGGTATGATATTGACATGTTCTGACACGATTGTTGATGATGCAGACTGACGATAGCTTGCCGACCAGACTCACATATGGAGTAAAGGGGCCACACACGATTTCCAGAGAGGTTGAGGGAGAGGGGTGGACAGCAGCCCTGCCACCGCCTATTAGCACTCCCACCATGGCTCGAATTGTAGGTTAACGATTACCTAGTTCGAGAGGATCCACGATGCCGTGAGGGAAGACTGCAACAGTCGCTCAATATGATTCTAAGGGGTGCGCAATAAGGCGGGGGCCTTATTCCTTAGAGCCCTTACTCTCCCACAAGTTCACCTGGAGGAGTTTTGACTCCAGGGGTTATAGATGTCTACCAATCAGTCCAGTTGGTGAGTGGCACCCTTGGAGCACGTGGTGCATCCTGAAGGGCACGTCGCACAAAAGAAACACAAGAAGCGAGTGCAACCCTTGGAGCACGTGGTGCATCTTGAAGGGCATGTCGTGCAAAGGGAAACGAACAAGGCGAGTGGCACCCTTGGAGCACGTGGTGCGTCCTGAAGGGAACGTTGCATTGATTGGGTGAACGAAACAAACCTAAATAGCCCTAAGACATTAATGCCTTAAGAAATTCTTAAACAACCTCCCTAACCCTGTGTCGCCCAGTTCAGAATCTAAGTACTAAGTCTAAAACTTCTAGGGTAAAATTTTACTCTAACCTTGAGAACAGACCCTGGAATAAAAATAACGAATTAAACAAAAACCCACCTAAGTAATAGTTGGGTCTTCAGAAAATTCTTGGGGCGATGACGGGGCTAAGATTTAAAGTAAATCTAATAGTTTTAAAATTTTACAAAGAAGAAATTAATTCCTCACTTGTGGAAGAATGACATCACCTATGTAATATAACATAAAGAAAATTCCAAAAAAATAAGACCATATTTATATTTCATTACTTC
>ML794467.1:107073-117601 GCA_009831015.1 Picea engelmannii | reverse complement strand
AATATTAATGCTGAGGTTTAGGGTAATGAATAAATTTCAAGGTTACTATGGATGAGCGGCTAATAAAATGTTCTTGCACCCAAAAGGGTACTTTAGTTCCATTATTTAGTACTGCCCCTTTTCTTCATTTCATTTAAATAATAATATCCTGTCGTTTAGCATTACCATTATGATTGTGGTGAACCAACACTGTAATGGCGCTATCATAGTATAAGACCTTATTATTGCAGAATGGATGGAGGATTGAATTTTATAGAACCCTTGGTAGACGTCCTCATATGTTAGGAAGTGGTTAAAGTTTTTAAGGATTGCTATACTAGGGAAATAAAGTACTTTTACAAATTATAATAATTTATTATTATTATCACTAGGGGATAAGGAATTGTGTAATTATTGTTAAGAGGTACAAAATATGGTACTTGGAATATTGTTATATATATATACCCATAATTGTTGGTTATTGATTATAAAATAGATCAGTGATAACAATAATAGTATGGTAAGACCAATTGATGTAGATAGTACTATGATGGCACTGTAGTTTATAATGGTACCATAAATTGTCATATGGCTAATTTAGAAGGTTCCTTCATGATTTTAGACAATTAGACATTTGGGTGTGTAAGGAAGATTATTAAGGAAAACAAGGGTCTGTTGATAAAGGTATAATCATTCTTACAACTAATTTGTTAAATAAATTAGTTACCAGATTAAACTATGATTTAAAGGTTGCCAGAAGTGATTGTAAGTCATGGCAGTTAGGATGTTGACCTTGATAAACTAGACTTGATCATAGCGAGCATTTGTAATCTCTATTTTAAATTTTAAACCAATTAAAGGTCAGACTTGATGCACCATTGGTCTTTGCTTGTTCATTGATTAAAAGTACACCTCCCACGCATTACCGGAATGAGTAAATTAATGATTTATTATTGTTTTACGGTCGCCAACAACCTTAATGTGGATGACCTTGTTGACTGAAATCTTGATGGGAGGGTTTATCTTTGGCTGGTAGGCGTGGTCTTCTTGTGTCGGGCAGGTTGTAGACACCCCCTTGTAGCCCTTGTAAAAAGACTCTATGTGTGATTATTCTTGTGTAAAGAATCCTGTGCTGTATCAAGAGTCCCTGGCCCTTTAAAGGCAGGGCTTCCACTCTTGCGACACACCTGATGGAGTTTACTAGTTTCTGCCTAAGAAGATGGCCAGGAGCCTATCTGACCTTCTCTCTCTTCGGAGCAGAGAACTAAGATTAAATGCCCTGCTTTCCTGTGCAGAAATAGTACAATCCACTTCTATGGATTCTTCCTTGCGTTCGTACCGTGCATAACCTAGTGATCGTTTTTGCTTGCAGTCGCCTGTTGTGTGCCTTAAGCCTTCTAGTTGTGTTCATCGTGGTTGCGTCTTGTCGTTCGTCGGGTGGTGACGTAGAGTCAAGTATGTATGTTCCTGTTACATGCCCGCACACATCTCAAACAAAAAAAAAAATTGCACCTGTTAAGGAGTTGTTGTCGTAATGAGGAGGCCTATTACAACTTTCAGAAGGAATCTTATTTTTCCAAAATCCATCTGTGCGAAGGAAACCCTTGTAATTGTTTATAGGCATGATGCCATGCACACCAAGGCATTTTATACCAATTTGTCAGTGGTCATTTAAAAACTTTATGTAGATGTCTGTGTTATAAAATAACAAAGTAATTATAAAATTTGCACTTGCTTCTACCTTCAATTTCAAGTAGACAAGGTCCTTTTGATAAGCTTCTTCAGTGGTACACATTTTATTCTTTATCATATCATAATGGGCCTCTGGATAGAAAGCAACTATAATCCCAAAATAGTCACCGTACTTGGATCTAATGTTCTTAACCAGATCGAGAACACATGCAAATCCTCCTTCAACTTGGACAAATATGTCTTGTCCATGTGAAGGATCTCCATGAAGAGCCAACATATTTTGAATACAATTTTCTTAAATGGTAGTCGAAACATTGCCAATTTTCTCCATATCCTCCTCTATTTTCGGAGGGAAGAATTCAAAGGAGAACACAATGTTTCCCTTGCATTCTAAATCTAACAACCACTCTTTTGGGGACACTATCAATTGCCAATGTATAGACTTATATAATTCCTTCATAGACGATGTGAGAGGGAGTGAAACCCTCAGGGGTTATTAGATTTCCAAAGTGGATATGTTTGTCATGGATGTTGGGTGCATTTTTTTTTTCATTTGTGGGTATATCCTACATGGATGAGAAAAGGAAATCCTTATGTATTTTTATATCACACCATTTCGTTAACTACTCGACGTGTCGTGCACAGACTATAGACCCGTGGGATTCTCCCATGCCACTTAGTATGAGTGTTGTATTGACTCTCGATGCATGTGGTATTTTCTTGACTCTTGGTCTCGGGTGATTGGACTTGTAGATGGTACCACATTTAATATACTTAGAGATTGGGATAGAAACTGAATATTTCATATAAAATTAATATAACCTGTATATTTTGAATTTTTTGATAAAAAATATTTATTTTTAATGCTAATTAGTGAGTCAAAATATCATCTATACTTCAATAATAGTGCACATTCGATAGTTTCACCCATTGGATATTTGGAGAAAAATCTACGGGATCTCTGAACTTCTGGTAGCGCCTGCTTTAGGAAAATTGGCAAATGCGCTATCGAATCTTGAATCTTGGTCAAAGATAAAAATCTTTGACACTGCAAGTCTAGGTGCTAACAATTTTCATCCCTCAACTCCAATTTCATAGATTTGTTTTCCCATCATCGTTTATCATTCATATTAGCTCTTTCGATATGGAGATTCTTTGATTGCCAACTCCTCTGCTATCAACTTGTTCTCTACTAGTTGTACTACAACCCATGTAGGAATGTTGTTGAATTCATCTATTTCCATGTTGGTTGTGTCCAATTCTAAGCTGTGAGGGTCTAGAGTAACACCTTCATTTGTGCTCATTTTTCTTTTTGGGACATGGGTAACCATGTGTGTTACCTCCAATTTGTATCGCGAGAGTTCCCAACTACCTTCATCACCCAAACATCCATGATTTATCTCTTTTACACCCAAACTAATCTCTTGATCCTTATATCATGAAGAGGGGTTGATGGTGATGCACTATTCCACCTTCAGTACTCGCTATGGATATGTGCCTTTGTCTATATTGTGGTTTCTTGTTTCCTTCTAGTGAAGTTTCATTGCACCAATGTTTTAATTTAATCTTGTATGTGCATATTCATGAGAGGTTTGTTTATTCGTTTTAGTAATAATTTTTCTTGAGGTAGTTGTCACCTTAGCATCAACACGTGAGTCTTCACTATCATCACCCCCTTATGAAATTTCTTGCACCTTATTGAAAATCGAGGCATCATTGATTGATACCATATGGGAGATGAAAGTACATTTTGAGTCTAAGCCACTGATGGTCTCTTATTCTTTCATATTAAAGGATTCAAAGAATCCCTCCTTTTCAGTGAGACTTGAGGAAAGTTTGATTGAAATACCGACAATTTTAAATGGCATGGGAATAAATTGTCGATATATCTTTTAATAAAAGAACATGGACCATGTCGTATAATTTTTTCACAACTCATACACTGCAAATATGTCACACATGAACTTGGGAAGAAGCGGGGGTTTCCTTTCAAAGCCAAAAATCCTTTTGTATGTGAATTTTTCTTCAAACACACACACACACTCCTTCCCCTTTGAGAAAATATAGGGTTGGTTCTGTATCCCTGGTAGGTTCAATCCCCGTGATCTTTCTTTTGAAATCCTTGATGAAGGAATATTTGATTTGGTAAAAATAAATCGGTGCCTTGTTCTTCCACTATGTAGGATACCAAAATTGTGCAGGGTCTTCTTCAAAATTTACATTTCCCCTTGGCGCCATGCCCTTGAATGTGTTATGATACTCAAGAGAGAGAACCAAATAAAAAGTCATGTATAACCTCTTATTCTGAATAAAACTAGACAATTGATGGGAGATCTATGTTAAAGCCACTAAGTCCCTATGTTAAGGACATAACACTCATTTATTATTATTTTATTAGTTATGATTAAGTCGGCTTAGTGGTAGGTTACATCATGCTCACTTTATCTCCTGTTTTTGATAAAGAAGAATCATTTGTATAAGAATATAATCTCATATTGTACATTTAACATATTGTAAACGGAGGTTTCCCCCTCAAAGTGGAATATTAGTCATTGAGATTTTATCATTCTCAAACCGTTGGTACATAAAATTTGGTATCAAGAGCATCAATCCAATAGTTTTTTTGCTTCATGTGATCCATCTTGGAATTTTAGATATAACTTTTTTTATGGGACGTTTTAGACAACAAAATTTGGAGGTTACTCAAGATACATATCACAGTACATCTCATAGAAATTTCAATTTTTTTTTTCATTACACTTTAAAAGATATATCCTATGGAAGATAGGGCTATTTATTCATCTTGAAATTAGTTTTAAATGAGTTCTATTGGAATTTGTTTTCTAACCTTTTTTTATGGGAAGTTTTAGAGAGTGAAATTTTGAGGAGACCAACAAAAAATGTCATAGTAAAGGTGAACATGTTCTGGTTTGCTATACTTTCAAAGATATAGTCCATGGGAGAAAAGGTTTGTGACTAATATTGAAATCAATTGTCTTGCCATTTCCGATGTAATGTTTTTTCAATGAAGTTTCAAACTCTAAAATATGTGAAATTTTCAGAGTCTAAAGATCACACAATGAAGTAAATGTGGAGAATTTTTCATATTTTGAATCATTAAAGGGAAGTAACGTCACCCGATCTCATTAGGAACTTGAATAAATATATCAATTTGTTGGCCTTTACATTAAAATACACATGGAACTCATGCTGGTGGTTATGTACTATTAACACAACATTTTCTCTTGCTCTTTGAATTTAAAGGAACATAAATCATCGATGCTTTCCCGCAAAACTTTAAAAAATAGATCTCTATCACCCTGATGTTCTGCAATTTATTTTTTTGAAAGATACTATATTGGATTATTATTATTTTATTTGAAACATATATTAAACTTGAATAAGAAAAATAATATAGAGATATTATGACTAACACAACTATATTATAGATTATCTAATTCTAATGTGGTGTTAATATGGAACACAAAGATTATTTATACATGCGGTGGTTCGATTCTTGCATCCTGAAGTATATTCATGTCTGGATTTATTGGATGTAGTTTCCATCATTATCAACAGAAGTTTTATTTGGTATTTACTTCAATACAACAATTTCTTCTTTTGCATGAATTGTCCATATATGTAGTGCTAGAAATTACTCAAAACGCAGTGTGAGAATATCTTTTGGCTGAGAATATTGTAAGCTTTTCTTAATGGATGGAAAGAATCCCAAAATAACTATTTTGATGGATCAGGGAAGATAATCATCATGGGATTGCAAATTATAGTTGTATCCACCCAACCTGTTCCGCAACAACCTCTCCTCACTTCCTCAAATCCTTCCATAGATTGAAACAATTAGAATTCTGCACACATAAATGCACTGAAGCTTATTCAACCTTGAAGAATTTAGAAAGAGATATAAAATTACCGTATTTACTCGGATTCCTCATCATTTGAATCATCTTATCATATATGTTAATATAAACAATTTTAATACCAAAAAATATGGACTTCAACATATTTACTAAGGATGCATCCATTTGATTAAATGAGATTGAAACAACATTAAACTCATCAACATATGCGCTTGCATTATTTTTCAGGTTGTGGTTAGAAATTTGTGAAGGAAAACAATCGAAAGGAGGAAGAAAGATGATCAAAAATAAGGAGGCACCTTCCTTGTAGATATTTTTTCATTGGGAATCATCATAGGCAAAGTGTAGAAAAGTAGAAAAAATTTACGTAAAATATTACGTTCCAATATAACAATATTTATAATAATATTACTAGTTTATTTATAATAATATCATTACTTATAATATGGGTAGGTGCGGGGATTATATAGATTTCGAAGTAACATTTGCATGGGACTAAAATTATCTATAAATAATCAAGTTGAGGGTTATGTTCTACGGACTTATCTGAATAAACAAGGATATTATCAATCTAAATAGGTTCTCATTTTTTCATCTTTTGAGAGAATTTAACCCACAAGTTAATTTATTAGGTAGTGAAGCCACAACTTTTTGTTGATAATTTGGTTTTCATTGATGTCAACCCTTGAAGAATCCTCGACGGTGTGGTTTTGGTACCCTAAGTTGAATGAGGAACATGGACGTGAAGGATAGAGTAAATGCATACAAGACCCTCATAGATGGATAATAACCATAGTGTTGTTTCTGATGATATATGGAATTCCACGTAGTTCCTCACAGTTAGGGAGA
Organism: Picea engelmannii; assembly: GCA_009831015.1. NCBI lineage: Eukaryota > Viridiplantae > Streptophyta > Pinopsida > Pinales > Pinaceae > Picea > Picea engelmannii. Next base: position 111,203 of record ML794467.1, on the reverse strand, counting down.
TATGACTTTGTGAAGTTATAAGCCCCAAGGAAGTGGTCAAGAAGCCTCTAGTTGGTTACAAGTATTTAATGAAAGGGTAAAGTTGTTCTAACAAGAAAACCCTAGAAGCGATAAATTAAGGAGAGGATTTACCTAGCATGAGTATAAATATACCTCAGGGAGTGATTCACAGGTACACTCACACATCCATTCATTGATTATCTATCTTGCGAACTAGTGATATTTTTTCTAAGGCTGTGGCAACATTTTTTGAGGTAGAAAAGGAAGATTGAAGAGGAAAGTTTCAGAGTTGCAACAAAGCCTAGTTTCTAAGGCATACATGGGTTACATGTCAGAAAGGGAGCATATGTACATGGGATAAAATGGTGAAAAACACGTATATATGCAAGAAGTAGAAGAGAAAGTTGTGTATCTATAAAAAGGCTCATGAATGATTAAGTAAATGTTGATATCAGTGCCCTGAAGTCTGAAGGAAGTTTACAGGTCAACATCTTAGAGTTCCAGGTCAACTAAAAAGGTATTGGTATGGTTGTATACTTGTTTTGATGGTTAACTTTTCTCATGATATGGTGTATCCTTGAGGTATACTTGGTATGGTTGGTTTGGTATTTCGATATGGTATATATTAGTTTCTTGGTTGAGTGAACAACACTCTTATATCGGGTTCAATGTTTGACATGGTTTTCATACTTCATATCCTTGAGTTCATGTTGTATGGTGGCATATGCATGAGGGACATGCATTGGTTCTTTGAGATACTTCATTGATGATATGGTACAAGTTTATACATGATTGATGTTATAGCATATGGTACAAGTTGTATTCATGATTGATGTTATGGTTTATGATTGATGCATGTTATAGTTCACATGTTGGTACACAATTGATGCATGGTATGGTACAGGAACACATGTTGGATACAATGATAGGTTGACAGGTTACATGATGACGTGGCAGTAAAAATGATAGTGATATTGACAGTGAGAGTGCAGTGGAACTAATTGTGGTAGTGACACTTGGTCTACACTTATATTCTAGGGAAGCAGGATGGGGCAAGGATAGGTGGTTGTAGTGTAACGTACCCTAAATTTCACTAAAATTAAAAAAAAAATGATTAGGGGAAAACACTTTAAATTGTCGAATCTTTCATGACATATGAAATAATATTTATAAATTTGTGTCACTATTTATGTGCTTACTAATACTATCCATGAAACATACCATAGTCATCTCCCTTGTTTACATGAGATATAGTCTTCTTGATACTATATTCAAGTTTCTTACTATGACTATTGTTATAAAGTTTGACTACAAAACAAGGTTGGGTTTTCATGGAACCCATACTAACCTTACTAAAAAATTATAGCAATATTCCCTTCCCATTAACATAACCTATGCCATGCATAAATATCCATATTATACAGGTCACACGTATAATCTATGCTATGCATAAACAATCCATAATATATAGATCACTCATATAATATCCATATTATATAGGTCACCCTTATAATCTATGCTATGTATAAAAAAATACAAATCATAAAGGTCGAGACTTGGATTAAGGATATGACTATACTACGTTTACCATTGTATATTATAGTCTACGTGCTAGGGTAAAATCACCCCTACTAAGCACATTCCATAGTGGTAAATTAGAGAACATGTGACATGTCGTATAGTCCAAGTATGAAGTTATACCAGCGGTTAGTTATTACCATTCCAACATTGGGTTACTTGTCCACTCAAAATTAACGAGTTTTGAAATGAAAGAAAAGGTGGAAGCTAGGTCAGATCTTCACCTCGGTCGGTGTTTAGTCTTGGAATTAAAGCTAGGGCACATCCATTAATGGCGTACTCACCGTCCTATGTACTCTCTAGGCCTGTCATTGTTTGAACAATCCGTTGCGGCTTCAACACCTTGAACAAAGGGTGGGGTGGTGTTCCTGACGTTCCTCCCATCACTGAGAAGTTCGAGGTGCCATTACTCTTAATAAATCATCTCTTGATCTCATTTTTCTTTGGTCATTTCTCTGTTTACCCTCGCGTCTAGCCCTGACATTCGGCTCTGTTACGATAATAAAAAATGTGATGGCCTTCGAATTTGTTACGATGTTCGGCTCTGTCATGGCATTCATTTCTATGAAGGATCTGCACAGGCATGGTGAGTACTCTATACCATCCTTTGTCATTTTTTAAAGGGGTTATTGTATTGTTTAGGGTCTTTTCCTTACAGTGTTTCTCTTCCCATTAGTTTTATTTTTGAAATACAATATGCATCCCATGGGCTTATCTCCTCTGTCTAAAACATCTTAGCGTTCTATGTGGAATACTTTCTATGCCTCTGTATCGTGTTTCTTTGTGGCATAAGTCTTGGTAACATATATTGCATTCTCTGTGGAATACCTCCCGTATATGTATCATTTTTCTCTGTAGCATTTGTTTTGTGACATATACTACATTCTGTGTGGAATACCTCGCTTATACGTATCGTTCTTCTTATATCATAGTTTTGGTAACATATATTTCCTTCTCTGTGAATACTTCTTGTATATGCATTGTGATTATCTGTAGTATAGTTTTGGTAACATATATTTCCTTCTCTGTGATTACCTCCTCCATCTATATATTCATGATTCTTCGTGGCATAATTGTTTGGTAACATATACTTCATTTCTTTGTGGAATACTTTCCCGTATATGTATCATGCTTTCTGTAGCATAGTTTCTGTAAAATATATATTGTGTTCTTTGTGGATTTGTTTCTGTGTATATATGAAAGTCTCTCTGGGTCAAAATATATATAAATACTTATTCAAAACATTCGTTCTCTGAACCCTTTGCTTGGGTGGATTTTTTTTGGCACAAGGCGAGATAGACACATAGCCTTATCTTAAACTAAGGTGCTAGGAGGCATCGTGAATCACGAGCCCTGGGTGAGGTTGATAAAGAATGTAGTCAAACATTTTTTAGAAAAACCTTCAGACCTAGCAGTAGTCCGCGAAGACTTCTTGTATTAGCTTCAGTATGTGTTTTTCTCATTCAAATTTGTCTTAAATCAAAAATCACTATTGCACCAACCCAATACCCGTGGGTAGATTACCGATGTTTAAAGGTTAATGTCTTACCTATGTAATATTTCTCTGGATACTTATTTCTTTAACCGAATACTTCTTTCTCTGGTAATATAGGTTAATTTGTGAGGGTTGTTACCTCTACCATCATTAATTCCCTATCTATGTAAAAGAAAATGGGTTTTAGTTTGTGAACTGTTTATGTAAGCTAGGATTTTTAGCATCGTGACCATAAAATTCCTTCATACCTGAACAGGGTTTTTCCTGATGTCTAAGTTTATGTTTATAATTCTTCCATAGCTTATACTATTATCGTTATGTTTCTGTAAGGGAGAAAATGACTTGTTGTTTCTTCTCTTATGTCAAAACATATGTTTCCCTTAATGATTATAATATTACATTTTCCTCTATAACTCTATTCTTTGTATTTAGATATTTAAGATTTCTTTAGAGAATATGTACAGGGACACTTTAACGACAAAGCTTTTATTTATCGTCATTATTTTCTTTAAATTTATTATGTGAAAGTTTATATATGGATACAAGAATTAATGATGGGCCCCTTTTTCTTTGCAAGGGTACGCATCATCAAGTTATGGGTCCACTCCTCGTCCTCCTAGATCATGAATAGATTTCCTCATAAGGAGAAAAGGCAATTTGATTTCATCGTGGCCAAAGATAAGTTATGTCCTTGATTTATTTTTATTTAATTTCATAATAATTTAATTGTTAGCGAAGTTACTAAACCCTCGCTTTAATTCTCTTGGAGGTTGGGAAGATCGGTGTGCTCAGGTGAAGGAAGCATTTTACCATAAAAGGTATTTGAGTTCCATGTCCTTATTTGACCGACCTATGCACGTCCTTAGAGCTTTATTTACATTACAAGGGGTTGTGGAGTTTTTTTTGGTCTAAGATACTCCAACTATAATGTTTCAACAATGATTGATTCAATACAATGGTTTCTTTTTCAATACACGTTGAAGTCTACCGTATCACTATCTTTCCATGGTAGTAAAGAATGTATTTAGACTGTTATTCTTTCTATCTATTCTCTGCA
>ML794467.1:80363-107006 GCA_009831015.1 Picea engelmannii | reverse complement strand
ATATATATATATATATTTAATGGCCAATAGGCACATAAACATAGATCTATTATTTCTTTGTGTATGAGCGCGCACACACACACACACACACACACACATATATATATTTAAAGATATGTGTACAAGCATCATATTTCAAATAAACAATATTTACAATATCATTTAACTATGATAAGCCATAGTATAACGTGGTTATACACTCCCTTAAGAACTGATTTCACTTATGTATACACAATCAACATATTCCTAACAAATAAAATAACCATAAATATAATATTGACAAAGGAATACAAGTTGAGATACATATCTGAAAACTGATGTTGGAACACAAATGGAACAACCACATTCCACCCAACCGTAGAATAGAACAACCAAGATCACTTGTCCTTCTCACCCGTAGCCTAACCATGAGTCCATAAGGTAAAAATGAATGATCCTCCTTCGATATAGTCACCATCCACAGATCAGAAAATAATTTTCCTCACACTAACAGTGTTCATAACAACAAACAATTTTCCATTCCCCAACATACTAATTAGCATCACGCCTCCCACATATGTTGTAAATATATACATTCTCGTGCCTATGTCTTTAATTCCCTCCTTGGGGAAATTCACAACTTTACAAATACTTGATTTTTAGGGGCTGCTAGTGGTCAAATGCCACTTATTTCACCTATAAAACTCATCCTTGAGGTAACTCAAACCTGTTCCCCACTCATGGAGTCATGGTTAACTATTTTTAACCTGGTTGTTCCTTTTTGTCTTCCAGCATTAAATTTATTTAAAAAAATTGTCTCATACATGTGCCCAATAAAGGAGGACAGTTGGGAAAGTCAAATATTTTCCCAACAGTCATTAAATAATTAATTACATAAACCAAAATTCCAAATTCAGATTCTCCATAATTGGCAAATAATTTCCAAATTTGAATTTTCCAAAAATGGAAATTTATTTTCAAAATTCCACATACAATTTAATTGTCTAAAATTTGAGGATATTTAATCCTTTCCCCCTTGAGTTCAACATTGTCATAATTTTTCATTCCTCTCCCGAAATAGGGTTGAATAAGATTTCAACATATCTTCTTCCAATTCCCAAGTGGCCTCCTCAGGGCTAAAGTGCTTCCATTGCACTTTTACCTGGGTGATGGCTCTGTTCCGTAGTACTATTTATTTCCTTTCCATAATGCACAGAGCTTATGCTTGGAACTCTCCTTCTGGTTCCACCTACACCATGTTCCAATCAATGATGTGAGTAGGATCATGAATATACCTTTTTAGTAATGAAACATGAAAAACATTATGAACTTTTAAATTTGCAGGAAGTGCTAGTTGATATGCCACAGGTTTGATTCGAGTTAGAATATTTAAGGGGCCACAAAATCTTGGTGCCAACTTTGAAAAAATTCCTAGCCTTAGAGAACTCCTTCTTTCTATGACTTTTAGATATACCTGGTCCCCAATTTGAAATTCATGATGTCTTCTTTTTAAATCTGCATAGCTTTTCTATCGGTCTTGGGCCTCTCTTAAGTTTTGGTGTACTCTTCTTACCATTCTCTCCATTTCATAGAGCATTTTTGGTCCTACCAAAATCTTTTCAACTAGATTGTCCCAGCTAATCAAAGTTACGCATTTCCTCCCATATAATGCTTCGAAGGAACTCATCCTAGCTGGCATATGATAATCGTTGTTGTAAGAAAACTCAACTAAGTGGAGGTGCTCCTCCCACTTAGTTGGTTTCATCCTTAGGTACATTCGCAACATCTATTCGATAATCTGGTTTGTTCGTTTTGTTTTCCCATCCGTTTGTGGATGGTAGATTGTGTTGAAATTCAAGTTAGTATCCAATCCTGTAAACAATTCCTTCCAAAACTTTAACGTGAATTTGACATCTCTATTGGAAATCACCATCTTAGGAATTCCATGTAATCTAAATATTTCTTTCATGAAAAATTCAGCTATATTAATCTCTTTATAAGTAGATTTCATAAGTATTAAATGTGTAGTTTTTCTTAGTTTATCAACTACTACCATGATAGAGTCATTTTGTCTTTGAGTCTTAGGAAAACCTATGATGAAGTCTATCAAGATAATCTCCCATTTCCATTCTGGTATAGGTAGAGGTTGTAATAGACCTGTTGGGTGCTAATGTTCAACCTTTACCTGTTGAAACTATAAACATTTAGAAAAATATTCAATCGTTTCATTCTTCATGTTCAGCCAATAAAACAATTTTCTTAAGGCCGTTATAGTTTTCTGGTATCCCGGGTGACCAAAATACGCTTTTTTGTGTAGTTCATCAAGAATTGCGGTCTTTGAATTAGTAGAAATTGGTACATACAGTCGGTTTTTGAACCTTAACAACACATTTCTATCCAAACTTAGATCTATTATGTTTAAGTTTTCGACATTTCCTTGCAATTGTGTTGTTGTTTTCATGTAATTTTCTTCATTAATGCTTGTTGATTTTATTCTATGTTCGATATCATTTTCTTCTTTGCTGATGTTTATTTCATAGAGCCTGTTATTCCTCTGACTTAGTTCATATGTGGTGTTTTTTTCCTTACCTTTGATGTGTCGTACCTCGAAATCAAATTCCCTTAAAAAGTCCAGCCATCTTGTTTGCCTTGCGTTGAGATCTGGTTGACTGAATAAATACTTTACACCACTATTGTTGGTTAATAGAAGAAACTTCATTCCCATTAAATAATGTCACCACATTTTAAAAGAATGAATTACAACTGTTAATTCCAAATCATGTGTAACATAATTCTGTTCATGTTCCTTCATTTTACATGATCCACACAAACTGTAAAGTATTTATTGAGATCTTCTACCTTAAGGATAGTTGTTGTAGTTAACATACTTTTTAATTTATAAAAGTTGTCCTAAAATTTTTGTGACCAAGTGAAGTTTATTCCCTTTTTCTTTAGCGAGATAATTGGATATGCAATCTTAGAAAATCCTTCGATAAATCTCCAGTAGTTCCCATAAATTATCTGATGTCTGCTACATCCTTAGGAATAGGCCATTCCATAATGGAATTTATATTTTATGGATCAACAACAATACCATCTTCGGATATTATGTGGCCTAAGTACCGTATCTTTCTTTGGTAGAGGTCACATTTATCAAACTTAGCATACAACTTATGTTCCTTTAAATTCTTCAATATTATTTTCAGATGATCTTCATGTTCTTCTACTGTTTTTGAGTAAATTATAATATCATCGATAAAAACGAGTTCAAATTTATCGAGATATTGGTTGAATATACTATTCATCAAGAATATAAAGGTTGTTGGTGCATTAGTAAGCCCGAATGGGATTACGACAAACTCATAGTATCCATAACATGTTCTAAAAGTTGTTTTATTTACATCTTCATATTTTATTCTAACTTGGTGATAACTAGACCTTAAATCTAGTTTAGAAAATATATTTGCTCCTCCAACTTGGTCAAAGAGGTCATTAATTCTGGGTAAGGGATACTTATTCTTAATTTTCATTTTATTGAGTTGTCGATATTCAATACACAGTCTTAAAGTCCCATATTTCTTTTTGACGAATAAAATTGGTGCTCCCCAAGGTGAAACACTTGGTCTGATATATTCCTTATCCAATAGTTCTCGTAACTGATTTTTCAGTTCTGTTAATTCGGGTAGGCTCATCCTGTAAGGTGCCTTAGATACCCGGGAAAATCCAAGTAGTAGATTGATAGAGAAATATATCTCTCTCTTTGGAGTTAGTACTGGTATTTAATTTACAAACACATCTTTGAACCCACGTAGGACTGTAAATTCTTCTAGAATTGGTTTTATTTCTTCCCCTAAGATGTTAGTTACCTGTACAACATAAATTTGGAAACCTTTGTTCATACATTTCTTAAACTACATGGCTAGTAATTTCCTAACCGAAATTGGTTTCCTAATCCCTTGTATCATCCTAACTATGTGTAACATCCTGCTCTGGTGCACTGAGCGAACTTATTCTTTGAGGACACTTGCTCGTAAGTGATCCAGATTATTATGATATTAAAACATTGTCTTTGATTATGATGCGTTATGATAGATGACGTGATGTTTTACTGCATGGACATAGACAGGTGCTATTGACTCGGTTTTACTGAGTGTGTAGGGTTTTGGACCTTGAGGATGTAGAGGCATTAACAGAACCCTTGGACTCTGGATCGAGTCAGGAAGTGTGCTATTGGGGTTTGATTGTTTTACTATGATTTTAGTACATTTGATTAGATGATATGATGTGGACATGTCTGACATGATTGTTGATGATGCAGACTAATGATAGCTTTCCGACTAGACTCACATATGGAGTAAAGGGGCCACACACGACTACCAGAGAGGTTGAGGGAGAGGTGTCGACAATAGCCCTACCACAACCTACTAGCACTCCCATCATGGCTCAAACTATAGGTTAATGATTACCAAGTTCGAGAGGACCCACGATGCCATGAGGGAAGACTGTGAAAGTCACTCGCGATGATTCTAAGGGGTGCGCAATAAGGCGGGGGCCTTATTCCTTAGAATCCCTTAGTATCCCACAAGTTCACCTAGCGGAGTGTTGACTCCAGGGGTTATTGATGTCTACCAATCAATCAAGAGGTGAGTGGCACCCTTGGAGCACGTGGTGCATCCTGAAGGGCATGTCACGCAAAAGAAACAAAGAGGCGAGTGGCACCCTTGGAGCAAATGGTGCATACTAAAGGCCACGTCGCCCAAAGGAACAAATGAGGCGAGTGGCACCCTTGGAGCACCTAGTGCATTCTGAAGGGCACATCGTGTTGATGATGATAGAGGGTTGAACTTAGATGGCCCTAAGACATTTAACACAATAAGAAATTTTAAAACAACTCCCCTAATTAAATGTCGCCCAGTTCAGGATCTAAGTCCTAAGTAAAAAAAAAACTTCACTAGGGGTAAGATTTTGTCTACCCTTGAGAAGATATCTATATAAAATTTTAATAATACAATTTAAAATAAATACCCTTTAAGTAATAATTTTGGTCTTCATAAATTTTTGGGGTAAAATGAAGAGAGTAAGAAATTAATTAAAAGCTGTGGATATAAAATATAAAGAAGAAATTAATTATTTTTTTTAATTTTGATTGTTTAAAAAGATGTTGATTTAATAATAAAAGGGAAAAAGGGGTTAAATTGAAACTGTCATTTTTAGCTCTAATAAAAAGGGGAAAGAGGGAAATTATAACATTTAGGAAACTAGGGAATGGGGTAACTTAAAAAGGGAAAGAGGGGAGCTTATGATAAAAAGCAAGGTCAACTTAGTAAAGAATATGCAATTAAAAACCTTCTAAATTGAACTAAATTAGCAACTTCTTTTTAGGGAAACTATTTAAAACCTGTAAGGGAATCTAGGGACACCTGGGATTAAATTTAGGAGTAACTCTAGGTCGGTGAGGGGAATGAGACAATTATTAATTTAAAGAAAATAATTATTGGAGGAAAGTGGGGGATGGACGACACTTGTACAAAGGAGAATTATTAGAATATTTTTATTAGAACTTAAATTAAATGAGATTTAGGGAAGGTTTGGAAGTTCTAAAAATCTATAAAAAGAGAGAAAGAAGAGGGAGGGATGGGCTGTTAGCACAACGTTACACTGTCGGATTAGTAACTTGACTAATTTACTTGTGTGGAGTTGGGATTTCCCAGCTCGGATAGGAGTGGTAGACCGGCCTTGCGAGGCGAGCTGGGAGCTAGACGTACCATATGGATATTGTGTGGCCCCTTTGCGGCTAGGAGGTACCGGTGTAGTCTCGACGGTCGGTGAGCAGGATTTTCACAGAGCACACGGATGACATTCGGAGCAGGTGAACATGCAAAGGTACGCCCTTCGGTTGAATGTTAGACCGTGTAGGATGTATGATTTAAATCTCTAGGTGTATTATTAGTGGTTGTAAATGGTTTTATTGTGTAGGGAACCCATTCCTCTAACCTTCTCAATTTTGGATTAATTTATATGTCCAAGCAATCTCCGGAAATTTTTGTGTCTGAAAATTGCTTATGACTGAAATTAGATGCCTGAATTTTAAGACTAAATTTTTACATGTTTGAATCGATTTATGGAATTATTGGGTTTAAATTTCTAAGTCTGAATTAACATATTTGAGTCATTGGGTTGAGTGAACACCATAGCAGTATTCACTTACCACCATAAATGTTCGGGCACATGTGACTCCATTGCCTCTTGAATGCTTGATCTTAAAACTAAATTTATATGCCTGCTTCAATTCCTGAAGTTTTATGTCTGAAATTGACCAAATTTACCCGTCTGGAATGCATGTCATGATTAGAATTTGCATGTCTTAATGCATTAAGGGTTCAAATCGATGGTAGTGCACCTTACATTTAGAATTTGGGCAATGTAATTTATGTAGTGAAAATTTTATGTAGTGTAACTTTTATGCTTGAAAATTTATGAATTTACATTTTATGTTCATAACTGACTGTAATGCCTTTTGGGTTAGAATTTGCTTGTTGATCCTTGACTGAAATTGCCTGGCTAAAATGCAGTTTCTGGTTATAATTTACATGCCTGAATGCATCAAATGTCTGAATAACTAAAACGCATTTAGGTTAGAACGGGTTGGAATTCTTGAAGTCGCGTTGTGACTGGTCAACCATGCATAAGATGAGTTCGGAGGCACTATTAGGATTTGGGGGGTTCTATGTTCTGTTTTTTTCAAAACTTCTTATGCCTTTTTACCACAGCCTCTAATTCTTCCAGCATTCCATCCTTCTAAAGGAAACATCATTGGAAGAAGGCGTATGTTACTTTTGGCAACGAAGTTTTGACCGTGAATGCATTGCAACTTTATTCAAAAGCTTGAACCGAGGTCGTTTAAACTCGTTTCGTTTTTCCTATAACTGTGATTGAAAAACTTTTATTTTCTCCCTTGTAACTGTGTGGGAACCATTCCTTTGCCTCTGCACCTGTATTAAAAGCTACCTATTTTCGACCCTGCATTGAACATCTCACCTTCTCGCCTCTGCAGAAGGTATTCGATCGTTTCCCTGCAAACGTTGTATGCACCCTTCCCACTTTGATTGTGTAACCGGTTTACTGGACCATTACCTCGACAATTCGGGTGAAGTACGGCTGCGAGAGGGTTCTCTATGAAGCTGCCAGGATAAATTACCAACTTGACAGGGTGAGATGATTATGGGTTCTGAAGGTTGCCTCTTGACAGTATTTTTGTAGAACCTTAAACATTGGACCCACCACTCCACCTATTCGTCTTGTTGTTTGGAACAAAATCTACACTCATAACCTTCAGTAGGATGACAATTTGAGATTTTAGATCACTGTAAACATATTATTAATGACGTGTTTATTCCCATAAAATGAATGATGTGTCTAGCTATTATTTTTTGTTGACATGCATTCGTAATGTAAGGAATCACATGTTTAATGAAAGGAAATTAATTTCTACGTATTCCATCACTATTACACATGTCCAGGATAAAGTTTCCATCTATTGGTTGCCAGGCTGAATCTAGTTTTCTGATACTTGCCGAGCGAGTCAGTAGCCACTTTGTTAGCTGCCAATTTGATTTCGTGAAGTCTGGCATGCGCTTTTAAGTTTCCCTTAATTCTAGCAGGCACTCATAACAATTGGGTTCTTGCTGCCGATTGTTTTTATTCTCTTATATTTGGCATGGGGTTGGGCTGTTAAAATTCAACGTTATTGTTGATTCATAGTAATGTTAATGAAGGGTGTTGTTAATATTAATGCTAACGTTTAGGGTGCTGTTAAATTTCAAGGTTATTAATGTTTTATGGTAAATGCCAATGTCATGTAAGGATTAATGACATTGCTAATGTTATGGTAATGTTAATACAGATATTACTTATGGAATAATGTGGAAACATAATAATTTCCCTATGAATGGATCATATTCTTGTTTGAATTGATTTAATGATTTCCGGAGATTAATGAACTTTTGTGTGTATCTTGAAATAGCTTGAGAGATTTAATGATTTCTGGAGATGTTCATTTTAATCCACGTGTGTCCGAGTTATGTTAATGTGATCCCTTTTCCGCTAGAGAAAGAAGAGGGCGGGAAAACAAGAGGAATTTTGGTAAGATTGTTAAGAGGTACACAATATAATCCTTGGGATATTGTTATTTATACATATGTAATCACTGGATTTTGATGTTCAAATCGAACACCTAAAACACATAATAATATGGTAGGGCAATTTGATTTAGATAGTGCTTTGCTGACACTGTAACTCAAAATTGTGCTTATGATTGTTTTAAGGCTAAATTTAGATTGCACCTTCTTGATGAATTTCTTTTAGACATGTTATGATAGGCTTGTAACAGATGTTTATGTTGGAGATAAAAGTACTTCTTAAGATCTTCTTAGTTATTTCCATCATTTGTTATGTTAGTGTTAATGCTATATTATTGTGTCAAATGATTTTAGAATATTGCGCTAAGTATTGATTATATTTATGGAGTTGTTGCGCTAATTGTTGGTTCTTAATTATCGATCATTGATTTACAAATTCAGATTATTGCATTAATGTTACTATGGATTTTTCATGAATGCGTTGAACGATCTTAGATTATTGCGTTAATTTTCATTTAGGTTGTAGACTAAATGTTAGTTACTGCGTTAAATTATAACTTGTAACTATACATTATTTTTATGATTATAACTAATGATTAATTATATTGTTAAATGTTTAATCCAGACAAGGTTGGAATTGCACAATAAGGTCCTTCAATGCTGAATTACAGGGTACCTTGATGACAAATTATGATCTAAACTTATGCGATGGAATGGCCTTAGGACTATTGTAGATTGTAGTCCCTTGTTTAATTTAATGTTGTACTGGGTTGTAAGATTTTGTGTGCTTGGTCTACTTGCGTCGGGCGGGATGTAGATGCCTCCATGTTCCTCAGAATAGTCGCCATCCCTAAGACCTTAAATGGTTAAAATCGATGGGAACCTGGGCTTGAGAATTGCTTATGTGTCTTGGAGGTCCTAACCATTGCAGGGTAGGACGGGTGGGTAGTGAGTCTTATTATTTTGTCGGTTGATTGTTGTTCATTGCTGGCAAATGTTGATGTGTGTCTTAGACCTTTATGTTGATATCGCAGTTGCATGCATCATGTGGCGACGCGGAGTATAATATCCTATTACCCTTGTACACACGTACACACAAAAAAAAAAAATTGCACTTGATATAAGAGGTTTGTCGTTGTAACGAGGAGGATCGTTACATATGGTATCAGAGTGGGTTCAACCCATCACTTGGGATCGCTATGGCTTCCGTTGTTATGATTTGATTATACTGTTGCTAATTGAGTTGACTTGTGTGTGTGCATGTAATCATGGTTAGAGGACATCGTGGAGGCAGACGACGGGGTGGTAGGGGAGGAGGCGCGATGCCTCCAGTAGCATCCACACCTGAGGGGTCTAACCCTTAGGGAGACGAGCAGGTTCTCAGATAGGAGAAAATAACAGTTGGCAATGTAGTCGGGATGATGAGATCTTTTCAGCGCATGTTCGAGGCACTGATCAACCGTTTGGATAGAGATGAGGCCAGGGCACCGACACACACTGTGGTTCCACCGCACGCACCAGCCGTTACTGGTAGCATTCACCATGAACTTGAGAAGGTCAAATTTCCCAAGTTCTTTGGTGCCCTCGACGGTGCAGCCACCGAGGCATGGTTGGAAAACATGGTGATGTGCTTCGCACTTCGCGATTATACCTCCAACATGAAGGTCCGCATGGCGGTCTTTCAACTGAAGGGGAGTGCTCTTCTATGGTGGAAGATGCTCCTACCACAACTGAACATGGTCATTGAAGACGTCTCATGGGAATTGTTCAAGGAACGGTTCCAAGAGAGGTACCTTTCAGAGGAATTCATTGAGCATCAGCTCAATGAGTTCAACACCTTATGACAGGGAGGTCATACGGTGCTTGAGTACAAGGCACGCTTTATGGATCTGCTCTGGTATGCTCCGTGCCTTAACATCGAGAAACTTAAGGTCAACAGGCTTGTATTTGGCCTTAACGACAGCCTACGTGAAAAGGTTAGGATTTTGATGCCTCAAACCTTGCACGATGTCGTCCAGAAGGCCCTCATAGAAGAGGAGGAATTTATCAGTGGGGGTCAGACTGAGACTCCAGAGAGACCAGCAGGGCAGGTCCCATCTGGAACATAGCGGCACCAGACACCCATGAGACATACGCTAGGATATCATGGCTTCTAGAGGGGATCCACTTTCACTATACCCTGGCGACCACCGCCTTAGCAGTGGACACCTTATTGGGGACCATAGCATTAGCAGCAGTGTCACCTGTTGCAGCAACAGTTTAGGCCTGTTCATCAGAACAGACTAGGGTTCTAGGACAGTGGGCTGTCATCTTCTACTTCTGATACCAAGACTACTGGGCCGAAGAAGGGGTGTTGGACGTGTGGGGAGCCACACTACTAGCGCGACTATCCTGTGGAGAGGCCCAGACCGTCCGGACCATCCGGACCCAGTACAGTGGGAGATATGGGCAAGGCCCATCGGATTCACGTAGCAGTGAATAACTTCCAGGCAGAGCATCAGTCGACTATGCTTGAGAAGACAGGTACTGTCGCTGACCAGACCCTTAGTATTTTGATAGATCTCGGTGCTACCGAGAGTTTCATTTCCAGTGCAGTGCTAAAAAGGATCAAGGTAAAGGCAATCGAATAGGATGAGTTTAGCTTCATGGAGATGGCTTCTGGATCCAAAGAGAAGGTTGGAGGAAAGGTTATGGGCTGTGTCCTTAACCTGGGAGAGTTTGTCACGAGGGCCAACATGTACGTCATGATCTTAGGATCTTATGATGTTGTGATTGGTATGGATTGGTTGGATTCGCATGAGGCGATACTCAACTGTAAGACAAAACGATTGAGTTTGGTCGATGACGAGGGACAGAGACGTGTGATTTTAGGATGGAACCAGGGAGTTTCCCTGAGGTTCATCTCTTCCTTACAGTTACAGAAGAGTATGTGCAAGGGGTGCAAGCTTTATGTGATCCTTGTGCTAAATGGGAAGGGAGTAGCGGAAGGTCTAGAACACCTTCCGGTGGTGAAGGAGTTTGCGGACGTATTTTTAGAAAAGGTACCTGGGATGCTGTCGGAGAGGGAATTAGAGTTTACCATAGACTTGAAACCGGGGACCGAACAGATAGCAAGAACACCTTATCGGATGTCGACCCCGGAGTTGCAAGAGTTGAAAATGCAACTGAAGGAGTTGTTGGACCTGGGACTGATACGTCCTAGTATGTCACCGTGGGGTGCACTTGTTATTTTCATACGAAATAAGGATGAATCATGGAGGCTTTGCATTGACTACCGTCAACTGAACAAGGCTACAATCAAGAATCAATATCCCTTGCCGAGAATTGATGATCTGTTCGATGAAATGAAGGGTGCAATAGTGTTCTCCAAGATCAATTTTTGATCAGGGTATCACCAGTTACGGATCAAGGAGGATGATGTCCCTAACACCACCTTTAAGATGAGGTTTGGACATTATGAGTTTACTATTTTACCATTTGGACTGAAAAATGCCCCAAGGGTATTTATGAGTTTGATGAACAGGGTGTTCTGCGAGTACTTGGACAAGTTCATCCAAGTATTCATTGATGATATTTTGATCTACTCTTGGATGATAGAGGAGCATGACGAGCACTTGCGCTCGGTACTACAGTGTCTGCGAGAGAACAAATTGTATGGGAATTTGTCCAAATGCTCTTTTTATCAATCGAGGATTTACTACTTAGGGCATGTCATCTCCGACGAAGGTATCACCATAGATCCAACCAAGGTCGAGGCTATTATGGAATGGCCTGCGCCGACGAATGTCACAGAAGTGCGTAGCTTTATGGGTTTAATAGGATACTATCGACGGTTTGTCGAGGGATTTTTGAAGATAGCAAATCCGATCACGGAATTACAGAAGAAAAAAAAGAAGTTTGTTTGGACTGAGAAATGCACGGAAGAATTTCGGAGGCTTAAGGAGTTGTTAACAACAACACTGATACTAAAGGTCCCTAACATGAACATGGACTTCTTGGTATGCACTGACGCATCCAAGGAAGGCTTAGGCAGAGTCTTTATGTAAGACGGACAAGTGATTGCTTACATTTCGAGGAAACTGAGAAGGCATGAGGAGAAATACGTGACGCACGATTTGGAGTTATTAGCCATCGTATATGCCTTGAAGGTTTGGAGACACTACCTTGTGTGATGACGATTTGAACTAAAGACTGATCATTGTGGACTACAACACATTTTTACGCAAAGCGACCTGAACGCACGACAACGACATTGGTCGGGATTGCTTAGCGAGTACGACTTTGAGATTACTTACATAAAGGGAACAGTGAACTGAGTGGCGGATGCTTTGAGTCAGAGGCCATGCATATTTTCGGTGTTGCCTCTTCAAACGAATCTACATGAAAATATTTTGAATTTACAGCGTGACGACGACTGGTACAAAGAGGTCGAGGGTTTTATCGGACAAAACACAATGATGGTACCACGATTTGAGGGATTTTCATTTGATAGCGATGGTTTATTGAGGTTTAAAATTCAGATTTATGTACTGCCAAATGATGAGTTGAGGATGTTGATCCTGAGCAAGGCTCATAGAGAAGTTTACATGGCTCACCCGGGAGTCACGAAGATGAGGGCAGGCATTAAACCTTTATTCTTTTGGAAGGGAATGAAGGCTAACATAGTCAACTATGTGGCCAGATGTCTAGAGTGTCAGCAGGTAAAGGATGAACATAGACACCTAGCAGGATTACTACAACCACACGCTATTCCGGAATCAAAATGGGAGGTTATTTCGATGGATTTATTGTTGGATTACCACTAAAGGCAAGGAGACACGACTCGATTTTTGTAGTAGTAGACACTCTGACGAAGAGTTCTCTCTTTATTCCTGTGCGTACGACATATCAGGCACCTGACATAGCTAGAGTTTTCGTCAGTGAGATTGTGAGGATGCATGACGTACCTAAGAGGATTATATCCGATCGAGGATCGGTGTTTACTAGATGATTTTGGATGAGTTTCCAAGAGGCCTTGGGAACCCAACTTAACTTTAGTACTGCATATCACCCGGAGACTGACGGGTAGACCAAATGAATGAACCAAACCTTGGAAGACATGTCGCGCATGTACGTGATGGACCAACAAAAGAATTGGGAAGAATTATTGCCACTAGTGGAGTTCGCTTACAACAACAGTTACCAGAGCACCATTAAGATGGCACCTTTCAAGTTTCTTTACAGGCGACTGTGTCGGACGCCCTTGAGTTGGGATTAGCTTGAGGATAGGGTCCTGGTGGGACCCGAAGTGATCCAAGAAATGGAAGAGAAAATGAAAACCATAAGACAAAGGATCAAAGAAGTGCAGGATGGACAGAAGAGTTATGCCGATGCGCACCGAGTTGATCGTAGTTACGAGGTCGACGATCGAGTCTTCTTGCAGGTTAAACCGCATAAGATTTCGATCAAGTTTGGAAAGGGAGCCAAACTCTCTCCTAGGTTCATGGGACCTTTCAAGATTGTGGAGAGAAAGGGGCCTGTGGCCTATCGACTATCCTTGCCTGATTCTTTGAGGCGTATGCACGATGTTTTTCATGTATCTGTTTTGAGACATTATATTAGTGATCCTACACATGTGATTGACATGAGTTCCTTGTAGGTATCTGATGCCGACACCCTTCCTAACAACCCACAGGTTGGAAGGTCCACGTCAACACATAGGATATTTCCTTCTTCCACGGCCCAAAGAACTCTAAACGGTCCTTCTATTTCCTTATCGGGAAAACTGCACCCACAACAATTCTCGTGGGATCCCCTCTTTACAAATCGGAGGATCGGAATTCACGACTTCGCGAATCCAATGGTCGGGCGTCGGTCTCTTGATCCTCCGAAACCCAACAATAGTCAACGCTGACCTTTCCCTTCTCCTATCGGGATTCCTTCTATCGTGATTTCGCCACTCGCGATGTCAAGCAACTTTCTTTACCGAGTCTCGAACCCCGATACGCCGAAACTCCAACACACGCGCGTGTTGAATTTTCAACGCCTTCACTCCATCGGCATTTTGGAGTTCGCAGTATCGTGAATCTTGATGCAATTTTTTCGGCACTTCACCCCACGAAATTCTGAAACTCATGCCACCTTTCCACTCCACTAACTCTTGTGGCCCCACACTGTTCTCTTAGCCGTCGCAATATCGTGTTTCATGATTTTTCGATTCTTGTTGCTATGTTTATGGGACTTCAACCTGTGAAACCCCGATACATGATATACGTATAGATCCAACGGCCCTTGTGCCTCAATTCAACGAACCTGACCCTCCTGAGCTTAGAACCTATCGGGAATACTTCGCTGTATCTCCCTTGCACCTCCACAAGATCTAATGGCTCATGGTGATTCGTGAATTCTCCTCGGAGAATTCCAACCATCCAATCTCCTGATGAAACCTGTGAAATGACTAAGTGTTCTTCCACCAACTCATCCCCCTGCGTGAAAACTTGCGATGCTTTTGTAAACTTCCAAGTCACAACTCCTCTGCGCTTTCCTTCAACAAATTCAAAGCCCTATCCTCCCTGAGCTTCCTTGTAACTCCGAGCCTTGGAAAAGACTCTTGCGCCTACTCCTTGCGGCAAACTTCGAACACGTCTCAGTGCTGAATTCCTTCGACCCTGCGCACTCCTGCAGCAACAATCTTTCGATACTTCACTCAGATCTACAACTTTGAGACTTTCCTCGGCCTGCGCACTCCTTTCACGGCTCTTGTGCTCAACTGCACTTCTGCAGAGATGAGAAAAAAATCTATCTCTATATGAACCTTTCGTCAACGCACTCCTTGAGGACACTTCAACTGCACTCCTTGCAGGAATTCTCTGGCTCAAATAGAGAAACAATTGAAACTCATTCCCCCTTCTTCTCAGACTTCAAACTCAACATGAAATCATATACACAACACATAAAGAAAATGTATAATAGGAAGAAACCATTCATGAGCATATCATTCAACATCAATACACAGAGAACAAACACAAAACCATGAATTTGAATCAATCTTTCTATTAATCCAAATATCAGTACATGGGTGTTCTTACATAGCTCTCTGCATGCTCTTGCTCTCTCCTATTCAATAATGTTCCAAATGCACAATGAGGGTGTCTATATCACATTTCCCTCTTGCGCTCTCAAACTGTCTAATCTAGAATTAAATTATATCTACCTGCATTAACTACTTTAAATGCCTTCTACCTACTAAGGACGAGAGCTAAAGGCTCAAGGTTCGTTTACATCATACAAGTGCACCTCTTCTTAATGGCTACATTTAAGATTGCGCAACAATTTCAAAGTGTTTTCAAAATTTGAGCTGGCACTTGTCTAGCTGTCCTTTGGCTTCCGCGCTGGCTCGCTTGATGTCAGTGATGCTCCGGCATCATACTCCCTCGCATGAAAATTTCATGGGCTCCTATCCATGAGCTCGCGCACGGTTTGTCCATGCTTCTGTATCTCTTCTTAGGTCTCCCAACTAGCATCTTCAACTGGATGGTTCTTCCACTTGACCAGATACTCAAAGTATTGCTTTCGCCTCGTCCTCTTACTTACTCTTTTGTCCAGTATGCACTCCATCTGCGGCTTATCTGCAACTGGCATCTGTTTCGTCCACTGGATCACTGGCTTCTCATTCCCAGTTTCTGCTCCATCAGCTCTGTATGGGTACAAATAAGAGATATTGAATATCAGAGAAATTTCGATCCCATCGGGTAATTCAGTCTCATAAGCATTCGTCCCAAATTTCTTTAAGACCCTACATGGCCCGATTTTCTTCATATTCATCTTATTATATGTTCCTCTCGGGAACCTTTCTTTCCTCAAATGTGCCAAAACCATCTCACCAACCTCAAACTGAAGTTGTCTCTTGTGTTGATCCTCTCTACGCTTATACTCCTGGCTTGATTCTAGCAATCGCTGCTTCACCTGGCTGTGAAGTTCTTTCATCGCCTCTGCGAAATCTTCTGCACTAGCACTCCTAGTCCCAGTCTATTATGAATCCCTCAATTCATAAATTCCCCTCAGCTGCATGCCATAGACAACCTGGAATGGACTCTGCCCTGTGCTCCTATTAACTGAGTCATTATAAGCAAACTCTGCCTGTGGTAATATGTTGTCCCACTGGCTGTGGTGCTCTGTCACCAATCTTCTCAGCAAGTCTCTCATACTTCTATTCACTACCTCTGTTTGTCCATCCGTCTGAGGATGATAAGCCAAACTAAATGAAAAGTTAGTTCCTATCTTTTTCCATAAGGTCCTCAAAAAATTCCCTATGAACTTCGTGTCTCGATACGAAACTATGCTTCTCGGCAATCCATGAAGTCGAATGACCTCTTTGAAAAACAGGTTCTCAATGTGAGTTGCGTCACTGGTTTTTTGACATGGAATGAAGTGTGCCATCTTGGAAAATATATCCACCACCACAAAGATTGAATCAACACCTCTTTGTGTTCTTGGCAACCCCAATACGAAATCCATGCTAACTGCATCCCACGGCCTTTCTGGTATGGGCAATGGTTGATAAAACCCTGCATTTTTCTTCCTCCCCTTTGAATACTGGCAAATTTTGCATTTGTCTACGAATCTCTTGACGTCTACTCGCATTCCCGACCAAAAATATGATTCATTCAGCTTTGCGAACATCTTGTCGTGACCAAAGTGCCCTGCCAATCCTCCACTCTGTTTCTCCTTCAGCAGATTCTCCCTCATGGAGCATTTCAGAATACACAGTTGATTGCCCCTGAACAAAAATCCTTCCTAGATCATGTAGTCCATCCTTTGGATTCTATCCCTGAGAATTGGATTCTCAACTGCTTAATACGCCTCCTTAAAATCTGGATCATCAACGTACATGTCCCTGAGATCATCAAAACCCAACGTTTTGATTTTGAACTCCTGCAACAACAAACACTTCCTGCTCAAAGCATCAACCACTTTTTTAGTAGTAAAAGAAATATGTTTTATCACAAAAGTGAAATTCTGCATATACTCAACCCATTTAACATGTTTTTGATTCAAGTTTTCCTATTGAGTCACAAACTACAGTGCATGATTGTCACTGTACAAGACAAACTCTTTCGGGATCAAGTAATGCCTCCATTTCTTTAATGCCTGGATGATAACATAAAAATCCTTATCATAAGTGGAGTACTTCACTTTTGCCTCATTCATATTCTCACTAAAATATGCGATTAGCCTATCTTCTTGACTTAAGACCACCCCTATTGCAAATCCACTTGCATCGCATTTCACTTGAAATGTCTTTTGGAAATCCGGCAACACCAAAATTGGTCGTTCTGTGATCTTCCTTTTCAATAGATTGAAACTCTTTTCAGCCTCTTCAGTCCAGTGAAAAGACTTATGTCTTTTCTTCACTATATCCATCATCGATACGCTAATTCCACTAAAATTCCTGATGAACTTCCGGTAGAAACTAGCCAATCCGTGAAAACTTCTCACCTCAAAAATATTTCTCAGTGATGGCCAATTATTGATTACCTCCACCTTATCTGGATCCATCCTCAACTCATTTGCAGAAATAACAAACCCCAAATAAATGAGTTATGTCTTCATGAATGAGGACTTCTTCATGTTTATCAACAACTTCTCCTCTTGCAATTTCTGCATCACTGTATCCAAATGCTTCAGATGCTCTGCCACTGTCTTACTATAAACCAGTATGTCATCTAAATACATAATGACAAATTTTCCAATGAACTCCCTCAGGACTTTGTTCATCAACCTCATGAAGGTACTTGGCACATTTGTTAAGACAAATGGCATGACAAGCCATTCATACAAACCCTCATTTGTTTTAAATGGAATCTTCCATTCATCACCTTCTCTCATGCGGATCTGGTAATAACCACTTTTCAAATCAATCTTTGAAAAGTATTTTTCTCCTCTCAAGAAATCCATCATCATCCATCCTCGGCAATGGAAATATGTACCTGATGGTTATCTTATTAATTTCCCTTAAGTCAGTACACATCCTCCAGCCTCCGTCTTTCTTCGGACTGAGTATTATTGGAACAACACATGGACTGAAGCTCTCTCTGACCAAACCCTTGTCCAATAAGTCCTGGACTTGCCTCTTAACCTCTTCATTTTCTTGCGGCGTCAATCTGTACACGGCTCTGTTTAGAAAACTGGCTCCTGGTATGAGATCAATATGATGGATCACACTCCTGATCGGTGGCAAGGAACAAGGTAATTCATCCACAACTATGTCAGCGAACTCTTCCAGTAGTTCCTAAACTTCCTCTGGTAAATCATCCACTCTCGTGCTAGTCTAAACAATCCTAGGTTTCCTGACCACAATGAACTGTGGATCCTCCTTCTTCTTAAACTCTATAAGAAGTTCCTTCCCACTCATGAGAAATACTATGTCGCTTACTTCCGGCTTCACCTCCTTATCCTTGATTGGAAGAAACATGTGTGTCCTCCCATTCTTCTCTAGGGTGTATGTGTTCATTCTCCCATCATGAATCACATTCCTGTCATATTGCCATGGTCTACCCAGCAATATATGACAAACATCCATGGGAATGACATCACACAAGATCTTATCATTATATCCTCCTATCTTGAATTCAACCAAGCATTGTTTAGTGACAGTTACCTGGTGTCCTTTCTATAGCCACGAAACTATGTATGGGCTTGGATGATCAGTCATCTCTAGCTCCAGCTTCTCTACCATCTCTGTAGATACGAGATTATCCGTGCTACCACTGTCTACGATGACCTTGCATACCCTGTCCTTGGTTTTGCAAGAAGTCCTAAAAAGTCTGGTCCTTTGGACTGAACTTTCCACCTCTTTCTCGGGTGTCAAAAGGACTTTTCGCATCATCAACGATCTTCCGCCTTCAACGTCTTCTGCTTCAACATACCGTCTCTATGCCTCGGTGATGTGAGCTTCTTCAATATCCTTCTTTTTATCTGGGCACTCGTAATACTTGTGTCCATTCTTTCCACATGTGAAGCATGTAATTACTCCACCTCTTCCTCTACCTCTACCTCTAGTACAAGGAAAAGTGTTGTTATCAGCATAATCTCCTCTCTGCTCAATATGTTTCCCTCTCTGTTCAACATATGGCCCTTGCTGTGAGGTTCCACCTCCCTTAGTTCGAGTTTGAGGTTTCTTCCATTCCTCTCTGGGCTTCTGGTATTTATCCTGCGCAACCGATTTGCCTCTGGGATGACTTCTTCCTCGACCCCTCTGACTCTTCTTTCGGCTCAGCTTCTCTTCCGCTTTCAGAGCCATCTGATAAGCATCTTCCACCGTTCGGATGGTTACCATGCTCATCTCATCTTGGATATCATATCTTAGGCCACTCATGTATCTGGAAACCTTTTCATCATCGCTCTCCTAATGACTTGCCCTGATATTCAGTTTATAGAATTCCTCAGTGTATTCTTTCACTATCATCAGCTTCTGTCTTAGGTTCTGCATCCTCCTGAATAGAGTAATTTGATAATCCCTGGGAATGAATTTTGCCTTCATCTTTGCGATCATTCTATCCCAGCTCTTGATCTTCTGCTTTCCCTTGCAGTGTCTATCAGCTTGTAGTTCATCCCACCACAATGCTGCATGTCCTTTCAAGCATGTGACAGCATGCTTGACTTTCTTGTCCTCTTCGACATCTTCATAGTCGAAGTATGTGTCTAGAGCTCTGATCCAGTCTAGAAGCTCCTCTGCATCCAAGTTTCCCTCGTAAACTGGAATGTCCATCTTTGATCTTGCACCCATCCTTGCAATTTCTTTGATCAAACGTTCACTTGATGCGTCTTCAGCTGCAACTTCTTCTTCACGTTCAACCTCAATCTCACTTTCGGAAGCACTCAGATCCCTAGCACTGACTGTGCGTCTTTGCGCTGTCTCCATGTCTTCGAGTCTAGCAAGTAGATCACGCATTTGTCTCTGCATAACTAGATATATCATCTGCCTGCCTCTTCTTCGTGGCATTTCCCTCTCCTCTGGATCAGGTGATTGCATGTCCCTTCTCCTTGGCGGCATGGTGAATTCTCTTTCTCTGCTACAGAAAGAAAAGAACCTTTCTGTGCTCTGATACCAGATGATGCCGACGCCCTTCCTCACAACTCACAGGTTGGAAGGTCCACGTCAACACACAAGATCTTTCCTTCTTCCACGGCCCGAAGAACTCTAAATGGTCCTTCTATTTCCCTATTGAGAAATCTGCACCCACAACAATTCTCGTGGGATCCCCTCTTTACAAATCGGAGGATCGAAATTCATGACTTTGTGAATCCAATGGCCGAGCGTCGGTTTCTTGAGCCTCCAAAACCCAACAATAGTCAACGCTGACCTTTCCCTTCTCCTATCGGGATTTCTTCTATCGTGATTTCGCCACTCGTGATGTCAACCAACTTGCTTTACCGACTCCCGAACCCTGATACGTCGAAACTCCGACGCACGCGCAAGTTGACTTTTCAACGCCTTCACTCCATAGACATTTCAGAGTTTGCGGTATCACAAATATTGATGCGATGTTTTTGGTACTTCACCCCGAGAAATTCCGAAACTCGTGCCACCTGTCCACTCCACTAACTCCTGTGGCCCCACACTGTTCTCTTAGCCGTCGCAATATCGTGTTTCACGATTTCACTATTCTTGTTGCTATGTTTACGGGACTTCAACCCGTGAAACCTCGATACACGATATACATATAGATCCAACGGCCCTTGTGGCTCGGATCAACAACCCTGCCCCTCCTGAGCTTAGAACCTATCGGGAATACTCCGTTGTATCTCCCTTGCACCTCCAAAATATCTAACGGCTCACGGTGATTCGCGAATTCTCCTCGGAGAATTCCAACCGTCCGTTCTCCTGATGAAACCTGGGAAATGACTAAGTGTTCTTCCACCAACTGGTCGCCCTGCATGCAAACTTGCGATGCTTCTGTAAACTTCCAAAGCACAACTCCTATGCGCTGTCCTTCAACAAATTCAAAGCCCTATCCTCCCTGAGCTTCCTTGTAACTCCTAGCCTCGGAAAAAACTCTTGCACCTACTCCTTGCGGCAACCTTTGAACACATCTCAGTGTTGAATTCCTTCGACCTTGCACACTTCTGCAGTAGTAGTCTTTCGATACTTCACTCAGATCTGCAACTCTGAGACTTTCCTCGGCCTGCGCAGTCCTCGCACGGCTCTTGTGCTCAACTTCACTTCTGCAGAGATGAGAACAAAAGATATCTCTATCTGAACCTTTCGTCAACGCACTCCTTGCGGAAACTTCAACTACACTCCTTGCAGAAATTCTCTGGCTCAAATAGAGAAACAATTGAAACTCATTCCCCCTTCTTCTTAGACTTCAAACTCAACATGAAATCATATACACAGCATATAAAGCAAATGTATAACAAGAAGAAAACATTCATGAGCATATCATTTAGCATCAATACATAGAGAACAAACACAAAACCATGAATTTGAATCAATCTTTCTATTAATCCAAATATCAGTACATGGGTGTTCTTACACAGCTCTCTGCATGCTCTTGCTCTCTCTTGTTCAATAATGTTACAAATTCACAATGAGGGTGTCTATATCCGGTTTCCCTCTTGCGCTCTCAAACTGTCTAATCTAGAATTAAATTCTATCTACCTACATTAACTAATTTAAATGCCTTCTACCTACTAAGGACGAGAGCTAAAGGCTCAAGGTATTTTTACATCATACAAGTGCACCTCTTCTTAATGGCTACATTTAAGATTGCGCAACAATTTCAAAGTGTTTTCAAAATTTGCGCTGGCACTTGTCCAGTTGTCCTTTGGCTTCCGCACTGGCTCGCTTAATGTCAGTGATGCTCCTACATCAGTATCGGACGAGGGAGTGCTCATGGATGAGCCGGTTCACATCTTAGATCATCGCGTTCGACAGTTACGACGTCGAACGGTAGACCAGGTCAAGGTCTAGTGGGACAATTATAGTCCACACTCGGCAACCTGGGAGGACGCATATGATATGCGCCAACAGTTTCCTTTTTTGTTTGATAGATAGACATATGATACTGTGATACACTTATTTCAACATTTATACTGTGAAACTTCGGGATGAAGTTTATACCAAGAGGGGGTGTATGTAACATCCTGCTCTGGCACACTGAGAAAACTTATTCTTTGAGGACACTTTCTCGTAAGTGATCTGGATTATTATGATATTAAAACATTGTCATTGATTATGATGCGTTATGATAGATGACGTGATGTTTTAATACATGGACATAGACAGGTGCTATTGACTCGGTTTTACTAAGTGTGTAGGGTTTTGGACCTTGAGGATGGAGAGGCATCAACGGAACCCTTAGACTTTGGATCGTGTCAGGGAGTGTGCTATTGGGTTTGATTGTTTTACTATGATTTTAGTACATTTTATTAGATGATATGATGTGGACATGTCTGACATGATTATTGATGATGCAGGTTGACGATATCTTGCCAACCAAACTCAAATATGGAGTAAAGGGGCCACAAATGACTACCAGAGAGGTTGAGGGAGAGGTGTGGACAACAGCCCTGCCACATCCTACTAGCACTCCCGTCATGGCTCGAACTGTAGGTTAACGATTACCTAGTTTGAGAGGACCCACGATGTTGCGAGGGCTGACTGCGACAGTCACTCGTGATGATTCTAAGGGGTGCACAATAAGGCATGGGACTTATTCCTTAGAAGCCCTTAGTCTCCCACAAGTTCACCTAGCGGAGTGTTGACTCCAGGGGTTATTGATGTCTACCAATCAGTCAAGAGGCGAGTGGCACCCTTGGAGAACATGGTGCATCGTGAAGGTCACGTTGCGCAAAAGAAACAAAGAGGTGAGTGGCACCCTTGGAGCACATGGTGCATCCTTAAGGGCATGTCGGGCAAAGGAACAAATGAGGCAAGTGGCACCCTTGGAGCACCTAGTGCATCCTGAAGGGCACATCACATTGATGATGATAGAGGGTTGAACCTAAATGGCCCTAAGACATTTAACACAATAAGAAATTTTAAGACAACTCCCCTAGTTAAATGTCGCCTAGTTCAGGATCTAAGTCCTAAGTCAAAAAAAAACTTCACTAGGGGTAAGATTTTGTCTACCCTTGAGAAGATATCTATATAAAATTTTAATAATACAATTTTTTTTTTGTTTGTTAATTTGTGCAGGACCTGCGATTAACCTGTGGCTTGAGAAACCGCGACTCAGGGGCATCTAAGCCGTCAAAATCACCCGGGGATCGCACCCGGCCTGAGCCACACCAACCCTTAACATGGTTGGATTTTTTGTCCCCGCAGGTTTCGAACCGGTGACTTTAACATCACGAAGTGGCTTAACAACACACTCCGTCACCGACTGTCCTACACCTCGGGGACTAATAATACAATTTAAAATAAAAACCCTTTAAGTAATAATTTTGCTCTTCATAATTTTTTGGGGTAAAATGAAGAGAGTAAGAAATTAATTAAAAGATGTGGATATAAAATATAAAGAAGAAATTAATTATTTCTTTTAATTTTGATTGTTTAAAAAGATGTTGATTTAATAATAAAAGGGAAAAAGGGGTTAAATTGCAACTTCCATTTTTAGCTCTAATAAAAAGGGGAAAGAGGGAAATTATAACATTTAGGAAACTAGGGAATGGGGTAACTTAAAAACAGAAAGAGAGGAACTTATGATAAAAAGCGAGGTCAACTTAGTAAAGAATCTACAATTAAGAACCTTCTAAATTGAACTAAATTAGCAACTTCTTTTTAGGGAAAGTATTTAAAACCTGTAAGGGAATCTAGGGACACCTAGGAGTAAATTTAGGAGTAAATCTAGGTGGGTGAGGGGAATGAGACAATTATTAATTTAAAGAAAATAATTATTGGAGGAAAGTAGGGGATGGACGACACTTGTACGAAGGAGAATTATTAGAAGATTTTTATTAAAACTTAAATTAAATGAGATTTAGGGAAGGTTTGGAAGTTCTAAAACTCTATAAAAAGAGAGAAACAAGAGGGGGGGATGGGTTGTTAGTGTAACGTTACACTGCCATATTAGTGACTTGATTGATTTACTTGTGTGGATTAGGGATTTCTTAGCTCGGATAGGAGTGGTAGCTCGGCCTTGTCAGGCGAGCTGGGAGCTAGATGTACCATCTGGATATTGTGTGGCCCCTTTGCGGCTCGAGGGGATAAGGGGGAAGCAAAGTACCCCTAGCATTGGCTGGGAGGTACCGGTGTAGTATCAACGGTCGGTGAGCAGGATTTGCATGGAGCACGCAGACGACATTCGGCACAGGCGAACATGCAAAGGTATGCCCTTTGGTTGAATGTTAGACTTTGTAGGATGTATGATTTAAATATGTAGGTGTATTATTAGTGGTTGTAAATGGTTTCATTGTGCAGGGAACCCATTCCTCTAACCTGCTCGATTTTGGATTAATTTATATGTCCGAGCAATCTCCGGAAATTTTTGTGTCTGAAAATTTCTTATGACTGAAATTAGATGCCTGAATTTTAAGACTAAATTTTTACATGTCTGAATCGATTTATGGAATTATTAGGTTTAAATTTCTAATTCTGAATTAACATCTCTGAGTCATTGGGTTGAGAAAACACCATAGCAGTATTCACTTACCACCATAAAAGTCTGGGTGCATGTGACTCCATTGCCTCTTGAATGCTTGATCTTAAAACTAAATTTATATGCATGCTTCAATTCCTGAAGTTTTATGTCTGAAATTGACTGAATTTACCCGTCTAGAATGCATGTCATGATTAGAATTTGCATATCTTAATGGATTAAGGGTTCGAATTGACGGTAGTGCACCTTACGTTTAGAATTTGGGCAATGTAATTTATGTAATGTAACTTTTATGCTTGAAAATTTATGAATTTACATTTTATGTTCAGAACTAACTGTAATGCCTTTTGGGTTAGAATTTTCTTGTTGATCCTTGACTGAAATTGCCTGGCTAAAATGCAGTTTATGGTTAGAATTTACATTCCTGAATGCATCAAATGTATGAATAAATGAAACAAATTTAGGTTAGAACGGGTTGGAATTATTGAATTCGCGCTATGACTAGTCAACCATGCATAAGATGAGTTCGGAGGCACTGTTAGGATTTGGGGGATTCTATGTTCTATTTTTTTCAAAACTTCTTATGCCTTTTTACCACAACCTCTAATTCTTCCAGCATTCCATCCTTCTAAAGGACGCATCATTGGAAGAAGGTGTATGTTACTTTTGGCAACGAAGTTTTGACCGTGAATGCATTGCAACTTGATTAAAAATCTTGATCTGAGGCCATTTAAACTCGTTTCGTTTTGCCTGTAACTGTGATTGAAAACCTTTTATTTTCTCCCTTGTAACTCTCTGGGAACCGTTCCTTTGCCTCTACACCTGTATTAAAAACTAACTATTTTCGACCCTGCATTGAACATCTCACCTTCTCACCTCTGTAGAAGGTATTCGATCATTTCCCTGCAAACGTTGTATGTGCCCTTCCCACTTCGATTGTGTAATCGGTTTACTGGACCATTACCTCGACAATTCAGGTGGAGTACGGCTGCGAGAGAGTTCTCTATGATGCTGCCAGGATAAATTACCAACTTGACAGGCCGAGATGATTATGGGTTCTGAAGGTTGCCTCTTGACAGTATTTTTGCAGAACCTTAAACGTTGGACCCACCACTCCACATGTTTTCCTTGATGTCTGGAACAAAATATACACTCATAACCTTCACCGGGATGACAATTTGAGATTTTAGATCACTGTAAACATATTATTAATGACATGTTTATTCCCATAAAATGAATGATGTGTCTAGCTATTATTTTTTGTTGACATGCATGCGTAATGTAAGGAGGCACGTGTTTAACGGAAGGAAATTAATTGCTACATATTCCAACACTATTACACATGTCCAGGATAAAGTTTTCATCTGTTGGTTGCCAGGCTGAATCTGGTTTTCTGATACTTATTGAGCGAGTCAGTAGCCACTTTGTTAGCTGCCAATTTGATTTCGTGAAGTCTGGCATGCGCTTTTAAGTTGCCCTTAATTCTGGCAGGCACTCATAACCATTGGGTTCTTGTTGCTGATTATTTTTATTCTTTTATATTTGGCATGGGGTTGGGCTGTTAAAATTCAATGTTATTGTTGATTCATAGTAATGTTAATGAAGGGTGTTGTTAATATTAATGCTAAGATTTAGGGTGCTGTTAAATTTCAAGGTTATTAATGTTTTATGGTAAATGTCAATGTCATATAAGGATTAATGACATTGCTAATGTTATGGTAATGTTAATACATATATTATTTATGGAATAATGTGGAAACATAATAATTTCCCTATGAATGGATCATCTGCTTGTTTCAATTTATTTAATGATTTCTAGAGATTAATAAACTTTTGTGTGTAGCTTCAAATAGCTTCAGAGATTTAATGATTTCTGGAGATGTTCATTTTAATCCATATGTGTCTGAGTTATGTTAATGTTATCCCTTTGCCGCTAGAGAAAG
>ML794467.1:68164-80342 GCA_009831015.1 Picea engelmannii | reverse complement strand
TGTTATTTATACATATGTAATCACTAGATTTTGATGTTAAAATCGAACACCTAAAACACATAATAATATGGTAGGGCAATTTGATTTAGATAGTGCTCTGCTGACACTGTAACTCAAAATTGCACTTATGATTATTTTAAGGCTAAATTTAGATTGCACCTTCTTGATGAATTGCTTTTAGACATGTTATGATGGGCTTGTAACAGATGCTTATGTTGGAGATAAAAGTACTTCTTAAGATCTTCTTAGTTATTGCCATCATTTGTTATGTTAGTGTTAATGCTATACTATTGCGTCAAATAATTTTAGAATATTGCGCTAAGTATTGATTATATTTATGGTGATGTTGTGTTAATTGTTGGTTCTTAATTATCGATCATTGATTTACAAATTCAGATTATTGCATTAATGTTACTGTGGATTTTTCATGAATGCATTGAACGATCTTAGATTATTGTGTTAATTTTGATTTAGGTTGTAGACTAAATGTTAGTTACTGCGTTAAATGATAACTTGTAACTATACATTATTTTTATGATTATAACTAATGAATAATTATATTGTTAAATGTTAAATCCAGTCAAGGTTGGACTTGCACAATAAGGTCCTTCAATGATGAATTACAGGGTACCTTGATGACAAATTATGATCTAAAGTTGCATGATGGAATGGCCTTAGGACTATTGTAGATTATAGTCCCTTGTTTAATTTAATGTTGTACTGGGTCGTAAACTTTTTTGTGCTTGGTCTGCTTGCATCGGGTGGGATGTAGATGCCCCCATGTTCCTCACAACAGACGCCAGCCCTAAGACCTTAAATGGTTAAAATTGATGGGAACCTAGGCTTGAGTGTTGCTTATGTGTCTTGGAGGTCTTGTTTCTTGTCTTTCCATTCTTTGGGAATTTCAGATCCCTGTTTGTACTGATCATAACACATCTGACCCTTTCTAAACACTTCATTTAAAGACTTTGTATTATCACATTAAATTCTTTCCTTGTATGACTATAGTAGACAACTCAAGAACCTTTGTATTTTCACTTTGTCTTCTTTGATGTATGGTACAAACCTTAACAAATATAGAAATTCAGTTATGAAGTCATCCATGGCCATTTTTCATAGTCGCATTTCATAAAATTCCTTATTTTTTCTTTCATAATAACTTTCTGATAAGAATTGCTTCCTGAAATACTTTTTAAAATCTTACCATTCCATTCATTTTTCTTTCAAAGCCTTGGCTAATTTCAGGTCGTGCCACTAGATACTAGATTTTCCTTTTAAATTTTAAATGGCCATTCTTACTTTCATAATACTAAAGTAGTTATAAATCTGGAAATATATATTTATCTCTAGTAAACATGCTTTAGCCTCCTCCCCAATCTTTGATTCTCCATAAAAAATGGAGTGATTTATTTTCTTGAATTCACCTTCCAAGTGATCCACTTGTTTTATTTTCCTTCCTGTAGATGCTTTGTTTTTTGTCATGTGTGTGTCTTTAGAAGAACTGCCCTCTTTTTTGGTTTCATCACCAGATCTTTTAGAGGACTTTTTGCTGACCTCTTCTTTGTTTTCATTGTCCTTGGGACTCTTCCTTGTTACTATACTGCATAGCAACATTTCATTTATTTCTAGTTGGTCTTCTTGTGCTTTCTTTATCTTTTCATTATCCTCTTTAAACACTTGTAGTTACACAATAAGGTTTTTCGTTGTTTCCAAAACCTAGGTGGCTAAAATCCCTTCACTATTATGCTCAGGATCTTTAGGAAGCCATTGATCTAGATTCCCTTCATGTTTGTTTTCTTCTTCATTCTATGATGACATTTTTACAAATACAATTTGTTTTCTGTTTGTAACAATAAATGTGTTTGTTATATTCTCTTCAAGGAACAAAAAAAAAATGAATTATGGTGCTGCCCTGAGGTCCAAGCGTTGTAACCTACAGCTCTGATACCATATGTAACATACCCCAAATTTAACTAAAATTAAAAAAATATTGATTAGGGGAAAACACTATAAATTGTCGAATTTGTCGTGACATACAAAATACTCTTTATAAATTTGCATCACTAGTTTTTTTCTTACTACTACTATCCATGAAACTTACCATAGTCATCTCGCTTGTTTACATGAGATCTAGTCTTATTTCTACTGCATTCAAGTTTCTTACTATGATTATTGTTATAAAGTTTGACTACAAAACAAGGTTGGTTTTTCATCAAACCCATACTAACCTTACTCAAAAATTATAGAAATATTCCCTTCCCATTAACATAACCTATGCCATGCATAAATATCCATATTATATAGGTCACCTATATAATCTATGTTATGCATAAACAATCCACAATATATAGATCACTCATATAATATCCATATTATACAGGGCACCCATATAATCTATGCCATGTATAAACAAATACAAATCATAAAGGTCGAGACTTGGATTAAGGCTATGACTATACTATTTTTACCATCGTATATTATAGTCTACGCTCTAGGGTAAAATTGCCCCTACTAAGAACATTCCATAGTAACAAATTTGAGAACATATGACATGTCATATATTCTAAGTATAAATTTATACCAATAGTCAGTTATTACCGATCCAACATTGGGTTACCTTTCCACTCAGCATTAATGAGTTTTGAAATGAAATAAAAGGTGGAAGCCAGGTCAGATCTTCACCTCGGTCAACGTTTGGTCTTGGAATTAAAGCTAGGGCACATCCATTAATGCCAGAATTACCATCCTAGGTACTCTCTTGTCTTGTCACTATTTGAACCACCCATTGCGGCTTTGAAACCTCAGACATCCGACATGGAAAGGGTGGGGTGGAATTCCCTATGTTCCTCCCATCACTGGGAAGTTTGAGGTGCCATTACTCCTCCCTCACTTCCTACCCTCACATTCGAATATGTTACGATACTCGGATCTGTGATGGCCTTTGTCTCTATTATGATGTTAGTCTCTTTCATGGCATTCATCTCTGTGAAGGATATCCACAAGAATGGTGAGTACTCTCTACCCTCCTTCGTTAGTTTTTAATTGGGTTCTTCTATTGTTTAGGGTCTTTTCCTTACAATGTTTCTCTGCCCATTAGTTTTCTTTACCAAATACAATATGCATCATGTGGGCTTATCTCCTCCATCTAAAAAAGCTTAACATTCTTTTTGGAATACTTCATCTTCTTGTGTATCGTGTTTCTTTGTGGCATAAGTCTTGGTAACATATACTACATTCTCTGTGGAATAACTCTCGTATATGTATTGTGCTTCTTTGTAGCATAGTTTGTGTGACATATACTACACTATGTGTGGAAAACCCCTGTATACGTATCATGCTTCTCTATAGCATAGTTTTGGTAACATATATTGCCTTCTCTTTGAATACTTCTTGTATATGCATTGTTCTTATCTATAGTATAGTTTTGGTAACATATAACGCCTTCTCTTTGATTACCTCCTCCGTCTGTGTATTCATGATTTTTTGTGGCATAAGTTTTTGGTAACATATATTGCACTTCTCTTTGGAATACTTCCCCGTATATGTATTGTGATTGTTGTAGCATAGTTTTTGTAACATATATATTGTGTTCTCTATGGATTTGTTTCTGTGTATAGACAAAAGTTTCTGTGGGTCAACATTTATATCAATACTTATTCACAACATTCTTACTTTGAACCCTTTGCTTGGGTGGTTTTTGGTCGACACAATGTGATATAGACCCTTAGCCTTATCTTGAGCTAAGGTTCCACGAGGCATCATGAATCACGATCCCTGGGTGAGGTTGATAAAGAATGTAGTCAACTATTTTTCAGAAAAAAGCTTCGGACCTAGTGGTAGTCCGCGAAGACTTCTTCTATTAGCTTCAATATGTTTATTTTGCATTCAAATTCGTCTTAAATAAAAAATAACTATTGGTCCAACCCAATACCCATGGGTAGATTACCATTGTTTAAATTTTAATGTTTTACCTCTGTAACATTTCTCCGGATACTTCTTTCTTTAGCCGATTTATTTCTCTGATAATCTAGGTTAATTCATGAGGGTTGTTACCTCTTCCATTGTTAATTTTTCATCTGTGTAAAAGAAAATGGGTTTTAGTTTGTGAATTGTTTATCTAAGATAGGGTTTTTACCCTCACGACCATGAAATTCCTTCATACCTGAGCAAGGATTTTCCCGAAGTCCAATTTTATGTTTATAATTCGCCCATAGCCTATACTATTATAATTTTGTTTTTGTAAGGGAGAAAATGACTTGTTGTTTTTTATGTTCTATCAAAACATTTTTTTCACTTAATGGTTATAATACAACATTTTCCTCTATAACTCTACTCTCTATATTTAGATATTTAAGATTTCTTTAGAGAATATGTCCAAAGACACTGTAACGACACAGATTTTATTTATCATCATTATTTTCTTTAAATTGCTTATGTGAAATTTTATATATGGATACGAGAATTAATGATGGGCCCCTTCTTCTTTGCGAGGGTACCCATTAGATGGTTACGGGTCAAGTCCTCCTACTCCTGGATCATGGATAGATTTCCTCATAAGGAGAAAAGGATATTGGATTTCATTGTGGCCAAAGATAAGTTATGTCCTTGATTTATTTTATTTAATTTCCTAAGAATTTAATTGCTAGCGAAGTTACTAAACCCTTTCTTTAATTCTCTTGCAGGTGGGGAATATCAGTGCACTTGGGTGAAGGAAGCATTTTACCATAAAGATTATTCTATTTCCATGTCCTTCTTTGACCGACCTATGCGCTTCCTTAGATCTATGTTTACAGTACAAGGGGTTGTGGAGTTTTTTTTGGTCTACGATACTCCAAATGTAATGTTTTAACAATGATTGATTGAATACAATGGTTACTTTTGCAAGACACTTTTAAGTCTACTATATCGCTATATTTTTGTGGTAGTAAAGAATGTATTCAAATTGTTATTCTTTCTATCTATTTTCTACAGTGTTTGTCTATGTACAAATTTGAATAACAATTCAAAAATATATATATTCAATGGCTAGTAGGCACATAAACATAAATCTACTATTTCTTTATGTATGAGCGCGCACACACACACACAGACACACACAGACACACACACACACACACATATATATTTAAAGATATGTGTACAACCATCATATTTCAAATAAACAATATTTCCAGTATCATTTAACTATGATAAGACATAGTATAGCATGGTTATACAATCCCTTAATAATTGATTTCACTTATGTATACATAGTCAACATATTCCTAACAAATAAAATAACCATAAATATAATATTGACAAAGGAATACAAGATGAGATACATATATGAAAACTAATGATGGAACATAAATGCAACAACCATGTTCCACTCAACTGTAGAACAAAACAACCAATGCCACTTGTCCTTCTCACCCCCCTAGCCTGACCATGAGTCCATAAGGGAAAATTGAATGATCCTCCTTAGATATAGTCACCATCCACAAATCAAAAAATACTTTTCCTCACACTAACAATGTTCATAACAACAAATAGTTTTCCATTCCACAACATACTAAGAAACATCCTTCCTCCCACATATGTTGTAAATATATACATTATTATGCCTAGCTCTTCCATTCACTCCTTGGGGAAATTCGCATCTTTACAAATCCATGATTTTCAAGGGTTGCTAGTGGTCAAATTCCACTTCTGCCACTTGTAAAAATCATCCTTGAGGTAACTCAAACTTGTTCCCCACTCATGGAGTCTTGGTCAACTATTTTTAACCTGGTTGTTCCACTTGTCTTTGTGCATTAAATTTATTAAAATAATTTGTCTCATACATGTGTCCAATAAAGGAGGATAGTTGGGA
Organism: Picea engelmannii; assembly: GCA_009831015.1. Lineage (NCBI taxonomy): Eukaryota > Viridiplantae > Streptophyta > Pinopsida > Pinales > Pinaceae > Picea > Picea engelmannii. Next base: position 74,491 of record ML794467.1, on the reverse strand, counting down.
AAGTCAAATCTTTTCCCAACAGTCATTAAATAATTAATTACATAAACCAAAATTCCTAATTGGGATTTTCCATAATTGGAAAATAATTTCCAAATTCGATTTTTTCAAAAGCATAAATTTATTTTCAAAATTCCACATAGAATTTAATTATCTAAAATTTGAGGGTATTACATGTAGCCACCTTCCAGTTGGAGCCGGATAACACAGGGGTTTGTATCCTCCTTCTAGTTGGATCGAGAGAATCCAGGGAGTTGTAGCTTCCATCGGGTTGGATCTCGAGAATAGGGGGTTGGAGCCTCCTTCCATTTGTAGTTGGAGAATAAGGAAGTTGGTACTTCCAATGGATGTATTATTTTGATATATAAGAAAATATTTATGTGGTTTTCTCCCATTTGGGTTTCCACATAAATTATGGTGTATTGTGTATCTATTGTGATGTAATGTTGTTTATGATTATATTATTGATGATATATAGAATTCTCATGATAAAATTGTGAATATTGTTGAAGAATATACTATGGTTAAAAGTAATAAAAAAATTCATTACTGATTCACCCCCCCTCTCAGTAATCCAACAATTGGTATCATAGTAGGTCCTTCAAGAAGATGTCTAACCACTGAAAGGAGATCATGGATTATGCTAAGATTGTTGTACCACTGTTTGATGGTGAGAATTATTCTTTCTGGAGCAAATGAATGAATGCATGTATACAAGAACAAGGATTTGATGTTTGGCGATCAATAGTAGACGGATACAAATCACAAACGATTCAAGGGATATAAAATATATCGAGAATGGTTTGAATATATCAATGCATACCAATATTATGCACTGTTAATCCAAAAAAGAAATGTGGGACAAAATGAGGATTATCTACGAAGGATATGAGAAAATTAAGGAAGATAAACTTCATATTTTTATAGCCAAGTTCTAACAATTGAATATGAATGAAAATGAAAATATAACATCTTACTTTCTATGATTCCATGAAATAGTAAACAATATCAAAGGTTTGGGAGAGGATATAAAGGAACATGTTGTTGTTAAAAAGTAATTAATATCTCTACCAATGATATTTAATTCAAAAATTTCATCTCTAGAATAAAGTGTGGACCTAGATACAATGACCATGGATTACTTGCACGAGATACTCACAACTTATGATATGAGGATAGAGCAAGAAAATCCAGTCACAAATGAAGAAACATTCAAGGCATCCAAGAATACAAAGAATAAAGATAACTAAAATCCAAATTCAGACTGTAGCGACAACTGTGATTCAAAGGAATATGAAGAAGTGGAAACCTTCCTTATAAATATGAAAAGAGGAACCAAAAAATACAAAGGTATTCTTCCATTGAAATGTTTTAATTATGACAGTGCTAGTCATTTTTCTAATAAATGTCCCTATAATAATAAGGAAAATAGTGAAGAACATGTCTCTAAAAATAAAAATAAAATCTGAAAGGGTAGAAGAAACAAAAAGAAAATTTTCAAGAAAATAATTTACACCAAGGAAGACAATTCATAAGATGAAGACAAAGACAAAGACAACAACATTGATACAGAGAGAGTACTTTTTATGGAAGTAGAAGACTCTGATGAACAAGGCTCTGAAGAAGAATGCAAAGAGGAAGAATCCAATTATATAGAATAATTGATGAGTTCCATAGAATCTCTAAAGAGAGAAAAGAAGAAAAACAAGTCAGTCTAGGCAGAACTAAAGAAGAAAGAAGAATATCATAATTACAACTCCAAAGAAGTTGAGCAGACGATTATGAAGACAAATATCTAGGAAGAAGAAGAGAAGAAAATTGAAGAAGCACTCAAAGGACAATTAGATGAAAATGAAAGGATCATTGAAGGGTTAGAAGCAGAGATAGTCACTCTAATAGAAGATCTTCAAAAGAAGGACATGCAACAAAAAAACACCAGGATATTGGATAATATCATTAATAGTCAAATAACTTACTATGAAAAATACGGATTAGGATACAACCAGACGCAGACAGAGAAATGTTTAAGCTCCAAAATGATAGAGAAAGAATCAAAACCAAGAATATTCAGAAGTTGTCAGAGATCCCTGAAGATTACAGAGAAATTACACCACCTAGAAGATTCAGAAATCAATATTAGCAACAACTAGTTATAGAAAGACCTCAAGAAGAAGAAAGATTTAGAAGAGAAACACCATTCAGAAGATCTTCCATTCCCAGGTATCAAGCTATTTTTCTTGGTTCATGTTAATCATGTAATAATTTTGGTCACAAAGTTGTAAATTGTAGATCCAATAACAAGAACCGAAGCAACGATGGAGGCTATACAAGAAATATTTATGCAATAATATCTCAAGAAGCACATAATAGAAGCTACAACATATTTGGATCATCGAGTGATGAGGTAGAATGATACAAGTGCAACAACTTTGGACACATGGCTAAGTATTGTAGACTCACTATTCCTTCAAGAGAACCAAAGAAAAAAAAGAAAGAACCACAAAGGATATGGATAAGAAAGAAGGATCAATTCAACACTGAAGAATGCAACCTTTCTCTGCAAGATTAACACAATATGCATTGATGGTATCTTGACAATGTATGCTCAAAGCATATGACAGGTGATAAAGACAGGTTTTTGATATTGAAGAAGGAAATAGATGGATCAGTTTCATTTGGGAATGAAAACTCATCCAAAATTATCGAAAAATTCATAGTCAAGTTTGAAATTAAGGATGCCATGGAATAAAATGTTTTATTGGTCAAATACATGAAACAAAATCTGTTAAGTTTAATTCAAATTTGTGATCAAGGACACATACTTGTTTTTTACTCAAAGAAGTACAAGATAAGGAAAGTAGAATCAGACAAGTTGGTGGCTACAACTGTAAGAACTCCAGTAAACATATATGTTCTAAATGAAATCATAAAGGAAATATGTTGCTTAGGAAAGGATGATCAAATTTGGCTATGGCACAGAAGAATGGGTCACATATAATTTGATAATCTCATCAAAGTCAACAAAAGGGAAGGAGTAAGAGAAATTCATTAGATCTCAAGAAGAAGTCATGAATTTCAAATCATACAAAGGAGTACTCCACAACAAAACAATTGGAGATTATACATACTGATCTAGTTGGACCGATAAGAAAGAAGGGATTGAAAGGTGAATTGTAATTCACGCTAATAATTGATAACTACACAGGAATCACTGCAGTTTTCTTTCTCAAGAAGAAGTCAAAATATTTCAAAAACCTCAAGACATATAAAGAGATGGTTGAAATTGAGATAGAGTTGAAAATCAAGTTCTTGATATCAGACAATGGAGGATCATTTACTTGAAATTATTTCATGGAATTCTACGGAAAACATGGGATACAGAGGAAATTCTTAGTATGCAAGACACCTCAAGAACATGGAGTTGTCGAAAGGAAGAACAAAACAATAAAGGAAATGGAAAAAACCATGTTAATGGATTCCAATTTGACATATGCTTTTTTAGTACAAGTTGTGCATACAACAATTCACATTCAGAACAAAGTGATGCTTAGAAATAAAAGTGATAAGATGCCATATGATCTATGGAAAGGAAGACCAGAAGATGTGAAGAACTTTAGAGTTTTCAAAAGTAAATGCTACATCAAAAGAGAAGATGGAAGAATTGGGAAATTTGATTCTCGAGTTGATAAAGGCATATTGGTTGGGTACTCAAGCAAAAGGAAATTAGAAAAATGCTTCAATATAAGACTCAAAAACATCAATGTGATGATTGATGAGACAAACAAATGAAAGATAAAAGAAAATAGCAAATATTCAGTGTAATAGGATCACGAAGAAGATTTGAAAGAATAAGTAGATGAAGAAGAAAAGAAGCCAGAAGCATATCAAGAACAATGGGATATTCAAGTACCTCCAAATACACTTAGAATATGAGTGCATAAAAATAATCCACCAGAACAGATCATTGGAAATAAATATGCAGGAGTTGAAACCAGAAGCATAACCTAACGACTAGAACAATAACACCTAGCACTATTATATACTATTGATCCAAGTAGTTTTGAAGAATCCAGGAAGGATGAAAACTGGATCAAATATATGGATGAATAATTATATCATATAGATAAGAATGACACATGGGAACTAGTTCCATGGCTGAAGAACAAGAATATCATTGGTACAAAGTGGGTCTCCAGAAACAAGTTGAACGAGGAAGGACAAGTTACCAAGAACAAAGCAATATTAGTATGCAAAGGATGCTCTCAAGTTGAAGGTATAGATTTTGAAGAAATTTTTTCCATAGTTTCTAGGATGGAAGTAATCAGATTGATATTAGCCTGTGCTTTTTCAAATAAAATCAAAGTCTATCAAATGGATGTGAAGTCATCCTTTCTAAATGGAGAATTAGAAGAATAATTCTACATTGAACAACATGAAGTGTTTATGTCATTAGAAAAGGAATATTATTCTTTCCAGATAAAGAAAGTATTATATGGACTCAAGTATGCCCCGAGAGTGTGGTATTCAATGCTAGACAAATACCTACAACAACAACGGTTCACAAAACGAAATGCAGAAAAAAAAATCTCTACATGAAGGTGAATCAAGATAGTATCCTGATAATTGAAATTTATGTTGATCATAATATCTTCGGAAGTTGTAACAACCATCCTATGTTAAGGACAACTACTCTGACAATAGGTGCAATTTTTTTTTTTGTTTTAACTGTGTGTGTGCACGTGTAGGGAAACAACCCCCCCTGACTCTTCGTCACCACTCGAACCAACAAGACACAAGTAAGATGAACACAATCAAGACGACCCGACATGTCACCGTGACATCAGGAATTAACGCCCCTGGACATAAGGTGTGCAACTAGCGGTTGTAAGCAGAAAAAGACACCAGGGGTTAGGCAAAGTACTGTTACAGAATGAAAGAATCCAACAGTAGAGTCGCAGTAGTGGAACTGTGCCTTTAAACAGCCCGAGACTACTGATACAGCTTAGAGTGTGTCGCAAGAGTGGAACTGTGCCTTTAAACAGCCCGAGACTCTTGATACGACATTGGATTCCTTCCACCAGATTTACACATAGACATAAATACTAAGCTACAAGAGGTGTCTATATCCCGCCCGACACGAACATACTATGCAATACAATGCAATCAATGTAACAACCCTCCTGGCTAAGGACATATACCCAGTCAACCGGTGAAATTTTTTTTTGTTTGTGTGTGCGCGTGTGTAGAAGGAACAACCCCCTCGACTCTAAGTAACCACTCGAACCGATAGGACGCAAGTGAGACGAAGACAATCAAGACGACCCGACATATCATAGCGACAACAAGAAGCAAATGCCCCCAAACAGGAGGAGGTGGGAAACTAATGGCTGTAGGCAGAGACAGACACCAGGGGTTAGGCACAATACTGTCACAGAATGAAGGAATCCGACAGTAGAGTCACAGTAGTGGAACTGTGCCTTTAAACAGCCCGAGACTACTGATACGTCTCAGAAGGTGTCGCAAGAGTGGGACTGTGCCTTTAAACAGCCCGAGACTCTTGATACGGCACTGGATTCCTTCCACCGGACTACACACAGACCAAAAATACTAAGCTACAAGAGAAGTCTATATCCCGCCCGACACAGACCGACTACGCAATACAACCACCAAGGACTACAAGATCAGGGACAACAATAAGCACGACGCATTACATTTTTCTAATAACGGCCATAATGAGCAACGACATCCACACCCTAATGGTAAACCCCGACATTACATTCTCCTCACTGACTTGCCCTTCCTACCTGTTTATTACCAGACAATTCTAGTAACCTAACAACCATAGCATTGCAAAGTATACATGTCATCAACACTTCAAATTAAACGAAGATCATCCTTGCAATTTAAACTCCATCATGAATATTTCAAGTAAGCAATTATTCATATTGCGATTGGCCTCATTATTAACCTGCTAAGTAAAACAATTATTAATCTTGCAAATTAACTAGTGTTACCACGGCAACTAAGCAAATATTACTATTGTTGTGTAGCATTTATCTTTAGCGCTGTCAATTAACCACATTATCCCTGCAATTTAACCAAGTACCAACGTTCACATAAGCCCACTATTTATTTTGCGAATCAACCCCATCATTGCACTAGCATATTAACAACCTTATTATTGCAGATAAACTATTAGTACCAAGGCAATAAACAATTATTTATTTCGCGAAACAACACATTATGGCCCCGACAAATTAACATTCCTACTATTGCAAATTAAACGAGTATACTGAGGTAATAAGACCATTTCTAATTTTGCGAATTAAA
>ML794467.1:24945-36695 GCA_009831015.1 Picea engelmannii | reverse complement strand
CATCAAATAGTAACACATCATGTCATCTGTCAATCACATCATAATCAAATATAAAAGGTCTAACATAAAAAGGGTCCAGATCACTTGCGAGCAAGTGTCCTCAAATAATAAGTGTTCTCAGTGTGCCAGAGTGGGATGTTACAGAAGTGATGATTATAGGATGAGTGAAAAATTTACCAAAGAAATGAAAAATGAATGTGATATGTATTTACTTGGAGAGTTGTATTTCTTTTTGGGTCTCTCGATATGTCAGAGCAAGAAAGGTATCTTTATCTCTCAGACCAATTATATCAGAGAAATGTTGAAGACGTTTGAAATGACAAATTGCAAACCAAACAGTACTCCTATGCATACCAATCGTAACTTATGTAAGGATGATGATTCTAAGGAAACATATCAAATACAATACATATTGTTGATTGGCATATTACTCTATCAACATGCTCCAAACCGGATGTGATGCAGGAATTTGGACAGGTTGCAAGTTTTCAAGCAACACCAAAGGAATCACATATTATGGCAGTAAAGAGGATATTTAAATACCTCAAAGGTACCAAAGAGTATGGATTATGGTATCCAAAAGGGAAGGATATATCTCTTGTTGCCTACACATATGTAGATTGGGCATGTTGCATTGATGATAGAAGAAGTACAACTAGATCATATTTCTACTTGGGTGAGTGTCTGGTATCATGGTTAAGAAAGAAACAATCATCAGTATCCTTGTCCACAAAAAAAGAATAATACATTGCAACAATGACTTGTTATACTCAGTTTCTTTGGATGAAGCAGACCTTATAGGATATACAAGTAAAGTGTGATGAGCCCATTTCAATACTTTGTGACAACACCAACACCATTAGTGTATCCAAGAATACAATGATGCATTATAAGACGAATCTCATTCCGATCAAGTATCAGTTTCTATGGGAACATGCTATGGAGAAGAACGTCAAGCTAGAGTATGTTGGGACAAAAGAGCAGATTGCATATATCTTCACCAAATCGCTTGCAAGGGAAAATTTTGAGTATCTGCGACAAAATCTTGGAGTAGTTTCTCCTCCACAATGATTCACAAGACATCAAGCTTAATAACACAAGGGGAGAGAAACATAAGTGTTGAAAAGGTTCAAGTAAAGAACCTTTTGAATGCATTTCCTATACATCAAAGAGTTACAAAAGGAAGCACCATGAAGAGAAACTAAAGTAGAGACAATAAAGGCTTGTAGATAGGGGGATCAGCCTGAAGATAATGATTACCCTTTTCCATTGATTTCAAAGGGGGAGAGATAGAGCAAGGCATGGAGACATAGAGAGAGAAGAATGCATATAGGGAGAGATATGATTAGAGGGGGAGCATGGACTTAAGTATTGTAATGCCTAAGTGTTTCCATCAATGAAAAATGGGGATATTTTTGATAATTTGATTGTCATTGATGTCAACCCTTGAAGAACCCTTGACAATGTGTTTTTTGTACCCTAAGTTGAATGAGGAACATGGACATGAAGGACAAATTAAATATAGGAAATAACCTAATGGATACATAATACACGTCGTGTCATTTCTGATGATATGTGGAATGCCATGTAGTTCCTCGCAGTTAGGGAGATATGACTTTGTTAAGTTGTAAGACCAAAATAAGTGGTCAAGACGCACCTAGTTAGTTACAAGTATTTAATGAAAGGGTAAATTTGTTGTAACAAGAAAACCCTAGAATACCTAAATTAAGGAGAGGAGTTACCTAGCACAAGTATAAATTTACCTCAAGGATTCATTCACAAGTACACTCACACACTCCTTCATTGATTATCTATCTTGTAAAGAAGTGATCTTTATGCTAAGGTTGTGACGACATTTTCTAAGGTAGAAAAGGAAGGTCGAAGGTGAAAGTTTTGGAGTTGTAGAAAACCCTAGTTTCTGAGGTATACGCGGGTTATAGGTCAGAAAGGGAGTGTATGCACGTGGGATACATTGGAAAAAATCACATATATATGCAAGCAGTAGAAGAGAAAGTTGTGTATCTATAAAAAGGATCATGAATGATTGAGTAAATGTTGGTACCATGTCCCTGAAGTATGAAGGAAGTTTAAATTTTAGCTTCTCAGAGTTTCAGGTCAACTACAAAGGTATTGGTATGGTTTTATACTTGTTTTGATGGTTACCTTTTTTCATGATATGGTGTATGCTTGAGGCATACTTGTTATGGTTGGTTTGGTATTTGGATATGGTATATCTTGATTGCTTGGCTGAGTGAGGAGAACTCTTATATTTGGTTGAATATATGACATGGTTTCCATAGATCATATCCTTGAGTTAATGTTGTATGGTGGCATATTGATGAGGGACATGCATCGGTTCTTTGAGATACTTTATTGATGATATGGTACAAGTATATACATGATTGATGCAATGGTATATGGTAAAAGTTGTATTCGTGATTTATATTATGGTTTATGATCGATGCATGTTATATTTCACATGATGGTATGCAATTGATGCATGGTATAGTATAGGCACATAGGTTGGATACAATGACAGGTTGACAACTTACATGTTGATGTGATAGTGGCAGTGACAGTGACAGTGGCAGTGATTGTGGTAGTGACAACTGGTACACACTAGTATTTCAGGGTGGCAGGATAGGGAAAGGATAGGTGGTTGGAGCCGGAGAACTTAGAGGGTTGTAGCCTCCTTCAGGTTGGAGCCAAAGAATTAAAGGAGTTGTAGATTCATTCAGGTTGGATCCACCTTCGAGTTGTAGCTGGAGGATCAGGAAGTTGGTGCTTCCAATGAAAGTATTCTTTTGATATATAAGAAAAGCATTATGTGGTTTTCTCCCATTTGGGTTTCCACATAAATTTTCGTGTACTGTGAATCTATTGTGATTTGGTGTTGTTTATGATTATACTAGTGATGATATATTGAATGCTCATGATAAAATGGTGAATATTGTTCAAGAATATACTCTGGTTAAAAGTAATAAAAAATTTCATTACTGATTCACCCCCCTCTTAGTAGTCCAACACTATTAACCAAGGAATGTTAAAAACAATGGGGGATTATTTTTCATATAATCCTCTAATCAGCTATATTTTTTATGGACTTAAGCCATGTCTCATCCCCAATTAGTAACACATGTGAAGGAATATTTTATACTTAAGATATTATGGAATTATTATTGATCAAAGTAGACTTATTCTATAAGTCTACATATGATGAAAGATGAGGAAAATGAGTTAAGTTAGAGATGGATATCACATGGAGATATTAATGGATATATTGTGGAGATGTTTATGCTATATTGAACATCTTTTTATGAGAACATTAATCATATATTCTGAGGCCTCACATATGTATTGAAGTGTAAGAAAGTGATGTATCATTATTCTACATTAATACAATGTGATTATTGAGGATATTTTTTGTTATGATTTGAACTTTATGTGTGTATTGTTTATTTATTGCTTCTCTTGAAACCAACATTTGGTATCAGAGTAAGGTTAAGGAAAGAGTGGCTAGATTTAAAATCCCACCCAATGAAAGAAGAAACCGCAACCGTTATCCATACATGTGAATATTTCTGAGAAGAAAATTGTGAATCGATGTAGAGTTGTATAGTGAAAGGAGAGTTGTTGTTGAGGAAACTAGACCACCAAGTGGAGAGTATTTATTCTCGATCATCTGTGTAGAAAATAAATTCATTGGGGAAAGGTTGTCATTGATGAATAATAGGAGTTTAAAGTTGTTATTTACAATTCTTATTGTTTCCATTGTTGGAGCAATCGCTTGCCTAAAGAATCCAAGAGGGAGAGTTTCATACAATTGTTGTTATTTGTAGAAATCTTTGTTCTATAAAGTCATCATTCAAATAGATCATAGTGGGAGAGACACTCAGCAAAAGTGATAATTCGCATCAATGTTTACATGAAGGAAAATCATAGAGGAAGCATGTGCTTCCAAGGAAATTGTTCCAAGGAATCACTATAAAATAACTTGTGGTAACCATTCAATTCTTTTCAAGATTGTTTCCTATGATGTTATTGCAGGTAATTCATCATTAAAATGTCTACAAGGAAGATATCATTCAATACATATTTGAGTAAAATTGTTTTCTGAATTAAGACCAGCATGGACCTCTGCTTGGGATTTGAATATTCTCTCTAAAGAAAAATATTTGATGACTAGAAATGATACTAGTTGAAATTCAAATGAACAACTGAGAAGAAACATGGCCAAAAAAAATTAGTTGGAGAAATATACATATTATTATGAGTGATGGGTGACAAATGAATTGTTTATGGAAACTGTGTTGTCATATACCAACATTTGGTTGAAGTCTATCTAGAAAAATAGATCTACACTCAATATTTTTTTTATTACAACATTTCTCCCCGACATAAATTATGAAATCAATGTAGCAATTCAATTGAAAGGTTCAAGCCACCATCTAATTTTTTTTTCTCGAAATAATTGTTTTCAAAGTTGGACACACCGACCACAATGAGCGGGGGGAGGGGTGAATCAGTGTAGTTATATTTTACTCCTTTATAAGACACCTTAGTTATCAATCACCATTACTCATCATCCATTACATTCATTTATAACAAGTTGTATGCAATCATATCTCAACAATAAACATCATCAATAAACCATCATCATGACAAATACAGGGAACAAAAGATACATGTACAATTTTGTTTTATATTATGGACTAAAATCCTTGGGGATTTTTTCAGAAGACTCATCTTGCAAATATAAACACCACCTAAGAAGAGTAATCCAACCCTCAAGTACAAGACCTAACTTGTAGACAAAAATAAATCTATCAAACTGTACCAAAATTATATACCAACACAAGTGCATTACCTATGCACCACACCACCTGTCAGATGAATCTCATCATCCAAATCATATCTACTCACCAAGATCATTCACCAAGACAACTCTCAACAATATCCCCAATATAAACAACAAGATACCTCTAGAAATACACCATACTCTCCATAAACAAAATACCATAAGTTGTCATGATTTTGTTTTCGTGATTCTGTTGTCGCGGTTCTACTGCCACAATTCTACTTCCGCAATTCTATTGTCGTGATTATTCTTCCGTGATTTTTCTATTGTTCTTTTTCTGCTGTGATTTTTTTGCCACGATTTTTCTACCGCATTTTTTCTGCCGCACTTTTTTTGCCACGATTTTTCCACTCCACGTTTTCTGCGACGATTTTTTTTGCTGCACCTTTCTGTCGTGATTTTTTTGCTGCACTTTTTCTACTTTGAATTTTCTCTATCAATAATACCTACCCAAATAATATTTCACAAATGGATATTCAATATTCTCAAAGATCATCCTCATAAGAGACCCTTGCTCTCTTATTTATACTTCTCCAAGTTTCCTCCTCTAGGTTTAATCTTCTAACTAACTTACCCAACTTCCTTATTTTTGGGGCTAATCCACTTCTAACCACTTGGTACACTTACAACCACTTTATCGACAAATAGTAAACTCTTCACTTCTAGTTGCAAATGATTTTTTTTTAATTGTTTTCTTGTTGCAACCACTCAACCCATGACTAACAACTTTGACTAGTCATCTTTTTCTAGGAGCTTCTAGAATAATTTTTCTTCTTTGGACTTCTATGGGATTCTAGATAACTCATGAGGGCTCTCCAACTTCACATGACCATAATTCTCTAACTATGAGGAGTTATTTGATGTTCCACATATCCCTGGAAATGGCATGACATATAATATCCATCTGGAATAGTTCCTCCTGGAAATTCACTTATATTCATTGCATTACTTCTTAATCAAACTTGGGTTACCTAACCACACTACTGGGCTACTCAACCACCTAACCATTTGGAATTCCCAAAGCATCTTCCCATGAGGTATTTAACCATAAGGGGACCACTTTGAGAACTTTATCCAAGAGCATCTTCCCGTGAGGGATTTCACCATAAGGGGACCACTTTGGAGTTTATCCATTTGCTTCTTCCTATCAACCATGATATGACATCAATGATACAACTCCATTCAATATGAACACATCATTATGAAACCACTTGACATCAAAAATTTGACAATAATTACATCGATGACCATATAACCAATAATCAATATATCAATGATACAAACACATCACTATGACAATAATTGACATCAAACTTTTGACATCAACCCTTTAACATCAATGACAACATAATGCAACAGTTAAAGGTAGAAGTCGTTGAAGAAAAGGATGATCACAGGGGAATAAAGGTATTTATTTAATATTTAACTTATTTATTCACGTTCAACATTTGAAAAGTGGTTTTACCAAAAGATGGATTAATAAAAGGTTGACATCATGTTCATTATTAATTACATAATGGAAGGGAATATCTAAAAGTTACTATTATTTCCATTCATTTATATGTGGATACAAGAAAGTTGAGCTTTCTTCATTATTTTTTAAAGTTATAAAGTGTCAAATGAGTGAAGAGTTATTATAATGAGGGTGATTTGGTTAAATTTGACTGGGTAATTGAGAATTTGTTGATATCAAGTGAAATCTTATTAAGTCAAATCCTAAGGGTAAATAGAAAAGATTATTGATATTGTAAAAAAGTTTGTCATGTAAGGGTGGTATTATTATTGTCATGATTTTGTTTTAAAAAGGACCACAATAAGTTCAAAGTTAGAGTTATGTAAAGATTCAAGAGAAAGTTAGGGTGAGAGTATAGTTAAAAGTTGAGTCAAGTTGAAGTAACAATATGTAATTTCATTGAATTATAATTGGTTCTTTGTATTGAGATTGTGTTTTTTATTTGAGGGAAAGGTTTTAAGTGTTGAAAAATTTGGGTACATTCTTGGTGGTACCCGACACCGTCTTTATCAGTGTATTTTGAAAGAATGGTCCATGATCACTCGAGCCCAACACCCAATTTGTTGTGTTACTTCTTTACAAAAAAATGTGATTACAAGTGAGCATGAATCATTATGTTTTATCAATGGGAAACGGACGAAAAAGACTTCAAACAACTAATCAAGAAATTGAACTACTACAACAAGACATTGATGATGCTTTGCAAGAAATAGACATGTTAATAAAAAAAAATCATTCCATAATTAGCAAAGTTACAAAATTGAAAACAAGAGATAATAAAATTTATAATGAATTTGTTTGTTTTTCTACACAACACATCAACACATTATAAGAAAAGTTGAAATCACTAGATAAATTTGTTGATATTTTCAAAATGCAATATCAAAAGGATAAATTGATAGAATCACTGCAACTAAAGTTATCGGAAAAAGGAGAATGTGTTGTTAGCACTTGCAAATGAAGTTACATAGATAAAACAAGAAAAAGTAATGTGTGATGCAATGTGTGAAACATATGATGAAGTTCATATGATTGACTCAAATACAACTCATGAAGACAACAACAACTAAAGAAATAAATGCAGATGAAGAAGACTGAAGATGATGGAGACAACACAAGACATCTAGATTGAACCATGAGTATTCATTAAAGGGGAGTATGAAGGAATAATTCATACTTATGATATGATGGAATTATTATTTATGAAAGTATACTTATTCTAGAAGTATATGTATTATAAAAAATGAGGACAATGAGTGCAGTTAGGGATGGAGATCACATGGAGATATTCAAGGATATATTGTGGAGATGATTATGATATATTGGACATCTTGTTATGAGCACCTCAATGATATATTATGAGGCCTCGTGTATGCATTAAAGTGTAAGACAATGATGTATCATTATTGTACATCAAGACAATGCGCTTATTGAGGATATTTGTTGTTCTTATGTGACTTTTGTGTGTGTATTGTTTGTTACCTACTTCTTTTGAAACCAACAACATGTTTTTTCGCCCCTTATATAATTTCTCAACAGAAGAAAGATTATTAAAAAGGACATATGTCCACCTCCTTCACATGCCAAAATTAAACCTTTCCCTTCCCACTAAATTGTTCACAATGGCTTCTCATAGGTGAAGTGGGACTATGACCCAGCCCAAAATTAGAGCTTGGGAGCATCCCCTCTGTTTTTTTGTCTCATTTTTGGAGTCTTATATATAGAAATTATTGTTGTGTCCTAGGTTTTATGCAAGGCCTCCTTGATTTTCTTCTACTTAATGACATTCATTTAGGATTTTTGAGTGCTCATAATTTGTCCCTCAGATGCCATGTTTTCTGTAACAACCCTAGTTAAATAGTTGCATAGGGTTGATCAAGTATAGTTAATTAAATAATTAACTGACCTAATATATTTTAGTTAAACAATGATTATTTATTAATAATATTAATTAATTAATTAAATTATTTATTAATTGTTTATATCTGTTGATTAATTAATTAAATAATTAATTGACTCATTAAAGGTTTGGGTAATGAATTAAGAGCTTAATAATTTTTATTTATTTATTATAAACCTTATGTATGCAAGGGGGGATGAAGCATTGAGTGGAGGGATAAGGTGGGTGGCATTAAAGGAGGGTAGGAGTCGGTGAATGCAGGGGATATGACTAGGCAGAGGCCTTCGAGAATGAGGATGAAAATTTGGGGAGAGGAACATTATTGGAGGAAAGGACTGTGTTTTCTGAGGGATATTTTTCTTGTTTGAAGTTTGGGTGAACTGTGGCAGGGGGCACCTGGATGCTGGGAGTCTTGGGCTCGAGGGCCAGGAATCCTAGAGCTAGGGAGCTGGAATGGATGCTCCTAGCTAGCTGGGTGGTTAGTCAGTTTTGGGCAGGGTTTGGTGAGAGCATCAGGCAGAGTTTTGGTCAAAGCATCAGGCAGAGTTTTGGGCAAAGCAGCAGGTAGAGTTTTGGGCAAAGCAGCAGAGAAGATAGCCGGATATTGGGAAAATAGCATCAACCAAAGGAATCTATATTCATGAATTTGTTGGGTTATGTGGTTGTTAGGTAATTTATTAGATTGTTGTTCATAAATTTAAATTTATGTTGCTTATATGCTGAATGAAATTTCTTATTTCTTATGCTAAATAATCTTAATGTTTAAATTTACAATTTTTTTTTGGCTTTGTTAAACTAGGTTCTTACACATGGCATCAGAGTTGTAGTTTAAAATATGGGACCAAAGGCCTACCCACCTACTTAGAATCAACTCAGAAATAAACCAAAAAACCTTAGAAACTATTGTAAGATTGATGGAGGCTTGTTCACCTTCAGACCTGTAAGAACCCTCGTCTGTAAAAGCTTCAACCTATAAGAAGCCTCACCTGTAAAGAGTGATATTGTTTTTATAATGAACAGTTTAAAAATAATAATAATAAGAATAGAGTAAACTATATATATTAATAGATATATATATTGAAATATATTTGTATAATAAATAAGCACTCTTCCCACCAATCTCAAGGAGATTTTACGAAGCCTTTAAAGAAAAAATAACATATCTAGGAAATATAATCAAAAAAATAGCAAGAACAATCCCAACAAATAAATATCTAGTCCCAACTCGAAATAAACAAACAAAGTCCCAACCCAAAACAAATTAAAACAAAATAAATCAACGATATCAAACAAAGCAAGATGTCATATACAAGAAACCCAAGCAAAACATGAAAATATGCTACAGGAAGACAATGAATTGTTTACTCAAGAACTAAAAACTGAATAATAGATCTGTACCCCAACCTTTCTTTTATAAAACTGAGAAGGGTATGTTTAGAGACTATATAAATATATTTAACACTTGCATCTTGGGATATGCACCTTACCTGCTAGGTTGTGTGCGCTTTACTAAACTGAGTAAGGTTGCATGCGCCTTTCCTAGTATATGCATGTAAACTTAAACTAAAAAAAAAAAAAAACTTTAGGGTGGAATCATGAAGGTGGGTTACACTTTCGTGACAATCTGGTCTCCAAAATTTCGAGAAACAAATTTTCGGCCGAACTAAAAATATTTTTCGGCCGAAAGATATTATTTTCAACCGAACTATTTTTCGGCCGAAAAAATAAACGTCAAATCGAACGGAGCCATAACCTCACCCTCGATTTGCGTGTAGAAATTTGGTCGGCCAGATATTTTCATTCCCGCAATAAGTTTTCGGCTGAAAGATAGTTCGGCCGAAAGATAGTTCAGCCGAAAAATAGTTCGGCCGAAAAGTAGTTCGACCGAACTATCTTTCAGCCGAAAGATTTTTTATATATTTGCCACACATCAAATTTGCAATGTTTGGAAAAAAAAATTGTTGTATTCGCTCTGAGTCGCGAGCGCAGCGGTCGTGGTCACAGTGGTCGTGGGCACCAAGGTCATAGGGGTCATGGGCGTCATGGGCACTGAGGTCGCAGGGGTCATGGGTGCCGAGGTCGCAGGGGTCGTGGAGAAATTTCGAGCGCCGGGGATAGGTATTTTACAATTGCCTATGGTTTTATTCGGAATGGGTTGTAAATATATAATTAGTTACGCTTCCCGTAGTTACGCTTCTAGTGGGTTTTATTCGGAATGGGTTGTAAATATATAATGGTTTTTCCCATAGTTACGCTTACCGTGGGTTTTATTCGGAATGGGTTGTAAATATATAATGGGTTTTCCCATAGTTACGCTTCCAAGTTACCTGTGAACAGAGACATAATATTTATTTTGAGACTGGACTGAACTTCAAGAGCTCCGAAGCTATTTTGTTTACTTAGGGCTACGGTATTCACCATAGATGGATTTTCATGGTATTTATGTATTGGTATATGTAGGTTATTTTAAGTTGAACAAATCTTTATGGGTTTCGTTTGTCCTTCTAGAATGTTAACACGGATTTCATTTTCACTATATTTATCGTTTCGACTATATTTACCTGGTCTCGTACCATTCTTTTACGAAATGTAATTGCATGCTTATAATTACAGTATGATTATAAATAAGACCCTTTGTAATTTGTATTTACTTTCCTTAGTAAAATATTTATAACTATATATGCATTTAAAGTAGCATGTAAATCTATTTTACTATGTTTTTCGTATTGTTTTCTTTAAGAATCTCTGCATCAATTTGTCTCTTATTTAAATATGATAATTACCTGTGTATCATAATTATATGTCTCTATTTTCGTTGACTGCTATGAAATAAAAAATAAAACTGTGTAACTAAACAGAGGTGATATACGTTATTTAAATCTGATAATTACCCATGTATCAGAATTATATGTCTCTATTTTCGTTGACTACTATGAAATAAAAATTAAAACTGTGTAACTAAACAGAGGTGATATACATCTCTCTTTCTTTTATTTTGACTGCTATGAATTTAAAATGTAACTATCTATATGAACATAAAAAATAATTTACCTATTGATATTGGAAAGAAGAAACACTATCTATTTGCATATAAACATAAATGATATATAAACCACACAATTAAATTGTTATTGTCTATATTTGACTCATAACTATGTTTTCTATTTCAACATTCCTACTAGAAAAATTTCAAATATATAGAAATCGGGACATGTATAAATTCGCAACTGAAGAGATGGAGGCAACAACAATCTGAAGGTCATTGTTCCTCCCAACCTTAATCCAAAACAACCAAAAGCACTTTCTCTGAATACCCTCGAGCCTGATCATTGAACAATAAGGACAAAGACTGTAGTTCTTATTCTTGCAAAACTTCCTCTCTAATTCCACACAACTCAATGCTATCTTATCTTTCCCAGTCATGAGAGCCTCCTACTCAATTCATGTGAAGTCTTTTTATTCACTTTCCTAAGAATTTT
>ML794466.1:304534-318163 GCA_009831015.1 Picea engelmannii | reverse complement strand
AGTCTAATCAACGAAAGAGGTGTTTTCACACTTGCAGTTGTGAAAACTGAGTCGAAATTGAATTGTAATGGTTGCAAAAAAGAGACGAATGTCCATTAGCATAATGCGACAATGATTTGTCGTAATACGACAAGGGGTGTAGGAAGATTTTTGAGAGCAATCAAAAAAAATTGGGTTGGTTGCCAACAGAGGGGGATCCAAAATTTTGTGTTTTATGAAAAAAAACCACTTTTGCCTTTGTCTTGCCATTTTTGCCTGTTTTACCACATCCTCTTTCAGATCGATTTTTGGGAAAATGGAGATGGATTTTAAAAATCCGAGAGAGGTTTTTTCTCAGAACGGGCTGAAGAACAAAAAAATCTTTCATTTTTTTCAATGGCGCTACGAGACAGGAGAATCGAAGACATCTTCGAGGCCTATTTTTCCAGATTTTCAATTTTCCGTTACAGTCCCGATCTTGCAGGAGCTGTCACGGCCAGTTGGGGACGAATTTGGCGAAACCGATGGATTTTTTTGTCCAAAAAATGCCCATATACAATAACCTCTTTCATTTTTCACCCAGTTGTCATCATTGAAGAGAAAATCACGTATGCTCAGACCCCTTTTTCGCAGAAAACCGGTGTGTCTTTCATGGCAGAAAACTCCAAATTTTGTGGGAGTGGTGGCTATTTTTGGCCGAGGCGGTTAAAATGACTTTCGAAACTTATTGGGATGATCTATCCTATTTATTCATATGATTTTAACGTAAAATGGTTCGACCGGTGAGGTTCCTGGAGCATGGGTTGTGTATGACCAGAGAATATTTTTTGTAATATTTAGATGATCAATCAACAATGAGCATGATTTCTTATACAAGATTCCTGTGTGGTGAGATTGGTGGTGTTTTTCTCTGTTTAATGTTTTTCTTGTGATCATTATGCTTGTTTTCAGTTCTTATTATCAGAAGGAAAGTAATAGAAGCAAAATTTATCAGCAGATACTCTGCCTCTGAGCTTTTGATGATCTTTATGTTTTCTACTAAAGCTTAGTTCAGGATTTCTTAGTTGCTCCTGTACTTGGCTTTTACCTCACCTATTTATTCCTCAAATCAATGCCATCCATACTTAATTCAATCCAATATTTCCACTACCTTTCCCTGTGAAATAACTCTGTCCAAATATGAGAGTGAATCACCTTGTTAAAGCGCAGACCCCATTTGCCCAAT
Organism: Picea engelmannii; assembly: GCA_009831015.1. Taxonomy (NCBI): domain Eukaryota; kingdom Viridiplantae; phylum Streptophyta; class Pinopsida; order Pinales; family Pinaceae; genus Picea; species Picea engelmannii. Next base: position 316,959 of record ML794466.1, on the reverse strand, counting down.
GGCCCTCCTTGTTGTTCCAAAACAACCATTTAAAACCCCAACCCATGTTATTCATAACTAGCCTAATACCTCTTCAAACAAAGCTATATCAGACAGAGAGATCCCTCTCTGAGTCTTGGAGGGCTAGATCCAAGACTCGAAGCAGTTTTGATGTGCCTCTGTGACTGCCTTACAGCCTTGGGAAAATTACAGAGTGCTAACAGTCTGAACAGAATCATCACTAATAATGATGCATCCTTCAAGTCTGAACCATTGATCAAGTTTTGTGACCACTTCAGGATTTCATTGATCCACTCTACCCCCTACTACCCTCAAGGAAATGGATTAGCAGAGTCCTCTAACAAGAGCCTAATAAATATCATCAAAATATTGTTAGAGGACAACAAGAAAGCATGGGATTCAAAGCTCAAATTCCCCCTGTGGGTTGATCGCGTGACAAATAAGAGGTCCCTGGGCATCTCCCCTTTCTATCTTTTTGATGGAGTTGAGCTCATTTTCCCTTCTCATCTTGCCCTACCTATGGTAAGGTTCTTTCAGGATTATCAAGGAGAACCTAATAATATGATTAGTAGAATTCATCAACTAGTAGAATTCCAGTGGACTAGAGAGTAGGTGATGGGAAAAGCACATGCCCATCTACAGAAGATAAAACAAGCCTTTGACAAAAATGTGAGAAAGGAGGATTTCCAACTAGGAGATCTAGTACTTAAATGGGATGCGTCCAGACAAGATAAAGGAAAACATGGCAAATTTAAATCCCTTTGGATCGGTCCCTTTAATATTTCTAAAGCATTTCCAAACAACACTTATAGGTTGCAGAACTTGGAGGGTGACGGAGTTTTTGGTGGCCCTGTAAATGGGCACTTTCTAAAAAGAAAAATTGTTTGAAGCCGCAGTCAGCGTCCCACCATTGTAAATGTTGTTCTATTTTTATTTATTTTGTTTTCTAGTGGGAGACTCCAACCCAACAGTAAGGAACAAAAATTGCAGAAAAGTTCTTGGCTTCTCACAGGAAGCAAGCCATCTCGCATGGAGCCTAAATTTTATCACATTCATTTGTAAAGGGGGGGGTGTTTTCATAGGAAGTGGCATTTTTGGCAGAGGAATGGAAGAAAGAGGGAAAAAAAACCCACATTTGGCTTCTATCCTAAGTTGGATGAATGATGTGACCTTTTGGCACAAGTGATAAGAAGCACGTAAATCTGGGCGGTTGAGATATGTGCACCTCAAATCAACGGTCCTTGATCATATCAGGGCCTCAACATGCATGGACAATAAAATTTGTAGGGTGGGCCGAGGACGAAACCATGATTTTTTGAAGCCTCTACGTGTCAGTCAGAGACACACATTGGGCCCAAAAGCGGGGAAGAATCAAACCTCTTTTCATGGCCCTGATATGTGAATGTGCATATAGCGCCCTATCTTAGTTCAACAAGTGGTTGATCCCCTATCACTTTCTCTCCCTCACACATGTCCTCCACTCATTGTCCCACTAACACCTTTCCCTTCATCACCTCTTGCCACCTGTGCCACTTTGCTTCACATCACCTCCATCGAATTACACCTCAGCTCCTTCTTGTGTGTCCCCCACATTATCCTTAGTCTTCTCTTCCCCATCTGCAGTTTTCCACCTAGCCATCTCACGTCCGTCGTTCCATGCCGAGAACACCAATCACCTTGTCATCAACAATGTCTTCTGTCAGACCTCCTCACCAGCATCCAGCTCAGATCCAGACAGCAGAATGATGAGACCGCCACGTCCTACAGGTGCATAGTTGACTTAGGCATTCTCAATCCTGATGAATCAATTATTAAGGTTGGTTTGTGGTGGTTGAACATCATTTCCACCATAAATGGAAATCGCAGGGAAGGATTGTTAGTTAGTCGACTCATCTACAAGTCCATTCTGAAGTGCGATTGCATCTAAGTGAGGTTCACGTCTGACCAGAGACTGCATGCAGAGTCTATCAGGAAGATGCATACATAATGTCTTCAATGAATCCACTTAAGCACACTTTTGGGTTTTTGGTTCTGAGTATATAGGAGACTTCGTCATATTTTTTTAGGGTCGATGGTAGAGCAATTCTCTCGTATTATAAAGTTTTAATGAAACTTCTGGTTTTTTGGCTATGTATTTGTTTTTCAGACTTCTTGTTTAATGAAAGTCATCTTTCTTACTCCAACTTATTTGCCTCTATTACTGAGAGGATTCATGATGACTGATTCACATGAATTGTTGTGACTGTGTTATGATGAATGTTTGATTGCAATGTTTTTATAATTTCCTTCAATTTTTCTAAGATTTGAATTTTAAGAAGTTCTTGTTTTTTAAGTCTTTCCTCTTTGGGTTGTTGGAAGACCTGACATCCACGAAAAACCTCTACATCCTTCTCACTGAAGTCTTCCTCCTATTCACCCTTACTACAATCTATTGACTGAAGTTAAACTAAGACCTCACCTGCTTGTGCATACTAGTCTAGTTTTCTGAGTTAAGACAATATTTTCTTGAGACTGTGCCCATTTGACCATTTTATAACAATTTGTGAAATACAATTCTGATGGGTATCGGTCTTACCTCTGCCACAAACTAGACATGACTTATGGTGCTAACATGTTCCATCATTCTACTTATACGCCAAGGTGGTTGGACGGGGCAAGGACATGTGGTTGTATCCACCTTCCGATTGTAGTCGGAGAACATAGGGGGTCATAGCCTCCTTATGGTTGTAGCTAGAGATTTGGGGAGTTGGAGATTCCCTCAGTTTGTAGCTTGAGAAATTAGGGGGGGTGGAGCCTCCTTTTAGTTGCATCTAGAAAACAAGGGAAGGTGGTGCTTCCAATGAATGTAATTCTTCAAGGCATATAAGAAAAGGAATTTTGTGGTTTTCTCCCACTTTGGGTTTCCACGTAAAAACATTGGTTTACTATGTATGCATATGATTGTTCATTTTTTCATTGTTTATTTACTTTGAAAATATTGGATGATAATTCTACATTGATATAACACTTGCATTATATGGTTAAAAAGGATTGGATTGCTCTATTACTAATGCAGCCCCTGCCCCCCTCTTAGTAATCCAACAATTGGTATTAGAGCAGTTTCCTTCAAAAAATAGTTTAACCACTGAAAGGTAGATCATGGATAGCAAAAACATGTATAAAAATTGAATACCACAGTTTGATGGAAAAGGTATGCATTTTGGAGCATAAGGATGAAGACATTTATACAGGCGCAGTGATTTGAAATTTGGCAATCAATTCTAGATGGATACACAACACCAACAGTTTCGCTGACAATTGACAAAGTAGTGAAACTCAGTCAGAATAATTCGAAAGCCACAAATGAACTTTTGAATGGTCTTGGAGAATCGTTATTCACCAAAGTTTCACATTGTAAATCTGTTAAAGAGATTTGGGACAAATTTCGAAATATTTATGAAGGAGATTCAAAAGTCAAAGAAACAAAGCTTCAAACTTACAGAGGTCAGTTTGAACAACTAAAGATGAAGGAAGATGAGAATATTGCATATTACATTTTACGAGTCGATGAAATAGTAAATGCAATCTTGGTATTGGGAGAAGAAATCAAAGAATCTATAATTGTTCAAAAGGTACTAATATCTCTTCCTAAGAGATTTGACCCTAATATATCAACACTAGAAGAAAGAGCATATCTAAACTCAATAATCATGGATGAACTACATGGAATATTCATAGCATATGAAATGAGAACTGAACAAGAAAATCCAAATATAAAAGAAGCAGCCTTCAAAGCATCCAAAATGTCAAAGCAAAATTAAAAGAAAAAAGAAAAAGAACATAGCAACAATGGTGACATCTCAGAAGATGATCAAGAAGCGGCCAACTTTGTCATAACATTGAACAAGGGAACCAACGACGGGTATAGAGGTAAGCTTCCTTAGATTTGTTTTAATTGTGATGGTATTGGTCATTTTGATAACAAATGTCCTCATAAGAAAAAGAGAAATGATGAAGGTTACTAAAATAGAAAACAAACATATAAAGGCAAAAGAACCAAAAATAAAATTTTCAAGAAAAGATTATGCACCAAAGAAGACCTCTCATCATCAGATGAAGATGAAGTCAGTGACAGTGCGACAGAAAGAGTTGTATCCATGGAAGTAGAAGACTCCAAAAATAATATGAAGAGGATGAAGAAGAATATGAAGAGGCATAATTTGACTACTGAGAATAATTGTTGTGTGCCATAGAATTTATTAGAAGAGAAAAGAATAAAAACAAAAAACTACAAGTGGAACTAGACAAGAAAAAATACACTTAGGAACAAGAAGAAATGATCACAAATTTGAAGGTTCAAATTGAAGAAGATAAAATGATTGAAGAATCACTCAAAGAACAAATAGAAGGAAGAGATCAAGCTCCAAAACAATAGAACAAGAAACATATCCAAAAATCTATGCAGAAACAATCAAAGGGGATAGGAAGGTCTACAAAGAAAATTACAGGGACACTCCTCCACCGAGAATATTTAGATTTCAGAATCAACGACCAACAGAGACAAATAGGCCTCAAGAAGAAGAAGGATTCATAAGAGTACCTCCTTTAAGAAGATATTCAACTCCCAGGTATCAAACTATATTTTTTGGTTTATGTTATGCATGTAATAATTTTAGACACAAAGCTGTGAATTTCAGAGCTAACATCAGGAACATAAACAACTTTGAAATTCATACACAAAAGGGTTATCCAAGAAGGCCTAGTGAAACACTAACAAGAAGTTACAAAACGTTTGAATTTTGAGCACTGAAGTGGAATGCTACAAATGTAACAACTTTGGACACATGGCCAAAGATTGCAGAATGATAGCCCCTCCTAGAGAAACAAAACATAATAACAAGAGTCACATATAGGAACCTCAGAAAAGGACATGGATAAGAAAGAAAGATCAGTATAGCAATGAAGAATGCACACTCTCTCTACAAGCTAAGAAGAAGAAACGTAGTTGGTATGTTGACAGTGGTTGTTTAAAACACATGAAAGATGATAGAGACAGGTTTCTTACATTAATAAAGGAAAGAGATGGATCAGTCTCCTTTGAGAATGATGATTCAACTAAAATCATTGGAAAAGGCACAGTCAAAATTGGGAACAAGAATACCAAACCAGAAAATGTTATACTAGTAGAAGATATGAAACATAATCTTCTAAGTGTGAGTCAAATGTGTGACCAAGGTCATAAAGTTACTTTTGATTCACAAAAGTGCGAGATAAAAAAAGTAGGTTTAGGAAAATTGATTACAACAGTTGTGAGAACTTCAAGCAACATATATGTATTAAGTGAAATTAGAAAAATGGATGATTTTAAGGATGGAAATTTATTTTAAAATGTAGAAACCTTGGTGAATCTTACTAATCCTTTATATGCCAACTATAAATGTTTGGCGATATGTTTTTTTAAATATTCAAATTTCTAAGGATTTTATATAGTTTTTCTAAAAGTTTGGCGATTTTTAAGGTAAAATAATTTTATCCTATAGAGTTTGGTCGAATCATTTTTAAAATAGCGAATCTCGTTTTTAGAAAAACCATGGAATATTAGCCCATGAGCGAAATTTAGCCCCTAAAATCATCCATTTGGAAATGAAACATTTTTCCTAGGAAAGGAAGATGAAAGTTGGCTATTTCACAGAAGAATGGGTCACATACATTTTGATAACCTTGGAAAAGTCCACAAAAGGGAAGCAATTAGAGAAATGTCCCAGGTCACGAAACCAACCAACACTTTAAGCAAGCATTGTCAACAAAGACAGAAAACAAAGACCAGGTTTAAATCAAAATAATATTCAATGAGAAGACCACTATAAATTGTGCATATTGATCTAGTTGGAACAACTACAACAAAGGGTTTAAAAGGTGAGAAATACTTTATGTTATTAGTTGATGATTATGCAAGAATGACTGTGGTTTGCTTTCTCTGAAAATGGTTGAAAATGAAATGGCTTAAAAAATAAAATGCTTGAGATATGATAATGGAGGAGAGTTCACTTCAAAGGAATTTATGGACTACTGCATCATGCATGGAATAAAAAGGCAATTCTATGTTGCTAGGACACCTCAATAGAATGGAGTTGTTGAAAGAAAGAATAGAACAATACATGAAATGGATCGAACAATGCTAATGGATTCCAAATTGACAAATGACTTTTGGACATAGGCATTGCATACAATAGTTTGGATTCAAAACGGAGTAATGCTCAGAAACAACAATGACAAAAATCCTTATGAGCTATGGAAAGGAAGACCAAAAAATGTGAAGCACTTCAAAGTTTTTGGAAGCAAATGCTACATCAAAAGAGAAGATAGCAGAATGGGAAATTTTGACTCTTGTGTTGACAAAGGAGTACTTGTTGGTTATGTTGTAAATGTTTAACAGACATCATATGCTTGTCATTGATGGCAAGAACAACAATGAAGATGGCATGAACACAGGAATAATGTAATAGACGGGCACCAGAAGTATTTTGGGAAGAAGCTACAGAGCAACTTCGATAAGATCAGAAGAGATAGTGCAGAGGATGTTTGGTATGTTTTACAGGAAGCGTAAGCTTGTCATTGATGGAAAGTACAACAATGAAGATGGCAGGATCAGAGTGTGACACCGATGATCAACAGGCAAATAGAAGACAAGTCCAGGAAGATCGAATGATCGAAGGAAACACTGGCAAGATCAGAGTGTGCATCGATGGACAAACAGGAACAACATAGGCTCAGGAGGAATTAGCGCAGAGTCGAAATTCTTCCAAGTAAAAGGGATGTGTAAGCTTGAAGGAGAATCATCGGTGATCATTGGATCCCATCCAAAATTCTTGACAGCATGAGGGCCATCAGATCTAAATAAAACCAAGAAGAGTGTAGGCGGAAGAGGAGGATAGATCTCAGGCGTTAGATCTGAGCGCAGGCTCCAACCACCGTTGGATCGAGGAAAGGGGTTCACAAAATCCTGAAAGCAGGAGGACCATCCATCTCAAGGGGTTATGTGGACCGTTGATCCGACTCCCTATCGGGGTTTCGAGGATCGTGAGTTGAAGAAGTCAAAGAATAATAACTGTTGTAGGAAAATCTCCCTGCGGACAGGTAGATCGCCTCTAAGAGTTTGACCCTAACTCTATATAGAAAATGATTAATGTGGACACTGACTTCCTTTCAAATATATCCAACTAACACATGAGAAGGAAGGATGACAGAAGTACCTCTTTATCGACGTTTGTCCCTGCACGCTCCTAGTTGCGCTTCGATCCTTTGCTTCTCGCTGGATCCTGTGGATAGAACAAGATACGACCACTTCCTAATCTATTGATATTAGCTTGAAAAAAGATCTATAAATTAATAATAATTTCATGTGACATTATACATAAACTAGAAAGAAACAGGCCAATCGTGTCATATTGATGAGAATAACGACAACAGTACTTACAATCGTAGATGCGAATGCGGCAGCTTCGTCGAGTCCTCTTCGTCTAACCCTTGCCTGAAAGATCCACAACCTGGACAACAGCATCTTCACTAATCACTCTCCTTTGGCTGACTGTGTGTTTTCTACAAGATCATAGGTTTCATACCAGCAGTTCTTCCTGAATCATCTTTGTTCCAGCACCACTTATGAGATCATAAGTTTGGTGTAATTCTCCATTTCCAATCCCCTTTCACCATTAGAAAGCTTCCTTATATAGCCTTGGAGAGGCTTCAACCACTTGAGATATCCTTGGGGAAGTTGAGGATCTGCCCTAAGATCATGGCTAGACTAAGGATTTGAGCTCAACTGCCTTTTCAAGAATGAAAATATTCTTCCCCCATTCATCTCAACAACTTAACAATTGCCCAAAATAGGTAGTGCTCCCTCAAAAGGGCCATCAGAGCACTGTAGCGCTCCCTAGTAGGAATTAGGGGGGCACCAGCGCTCTCAAAATCTATAGTGCTCCCTCAAAAGGGCTAGGGGAGCGTTATAACACTCCCTGATAGTGTAAGGGGGAGCGCCAGCGCTCTGAGATAGTGTAAGGGGGAGCGCTCCCCTCCAAAAACTCAGTTTTTGAGGTGCTTTCAAATGGAAAAAGGTTTGCAAGCCTATTGACTCATTTCTCCTCTTCCAAATCAAATGTTTGAGGTGTTTCAAGTGTCCTTCTCATGTTGTTATAGGCACGACATAGGAATCATGGAAATATTATTTGTTTGATGTTTGTGACACTTGTGAGCAACATGCGACACTTGCGATCTTGTGAGAAAAATGCGACACTTGCGACCTTTGTAATGATGACAGTTGCGACACTATCAAAGTGAGTAATTTCGATGTGTAACAGATTGCCCCCCAAAGTATGAAGTTAAAAGATAGGAACTGATAACTGAAATACTTTGTAGACGTTCAAGCAAGGGTATAGACTCGGAGAACCTGACGGAATCTACACACAAACATCCAACAAATATCATGACATGTTTCAAAACCCAAGGCATGCATACCTATGCTTGGATGATCAAGACTTGCAAGATATGGCCTCCATAAAATACACTGTGGATCCATAATTGTATTGGTAAAAAAGGTATAGCCACCAAATATACAATGTGGATCTATACTCTAATGACTCGGACCGATCGTAGCCACGAAGAATACACAGTGGATCTACGAGATGACAAGACATAGCCACAACCAATACAAAGTGGATCTATGTTACAGTGTATGTGTTTTTTGTCCAATAGTAATTCCTTCGCAGCCTGGGAAAAGCATGTATTAAAGTGATTGCCCAACCCAGGGTCTGCTTACCAATTCCAATATGGTACGAATCCGACCATGCGAATAGATTTCTTGACATCGAACATGGCAGAAACCACTTGATTATCGGTCAATGGTGTGAACCGTTAACAAGTGCGAGGGATATCACCATTAATGTCAATGATTCCCAAGGTACCCTAGTACATTCCAGTGAATGTGAATAGATAATTTGAAGTCGAACATTTGTGGAATCATTCGATCAGGATTCAATGATGTAAACCCATTGTCGAACGTGAGGAGGCCTTCCATTGAGGCATGCAGGTCCCAAAGTACTAACTGGTTTCTAAGCCTAATTCCTGGATAATGTGTTGGAGTCGACAGGAATAGGCTCGTCGAGGGAGGGCCTTGATGTATCCCCCATCAACGACCTGAAACGGACATGGAGATGTAATTGGCAAATCAAATGGACATGGACTGACACAGGTTTTGAGGAAAGATATTTGGGATGGTTGACTCTCAAGGCGGATACTTCCCTTGAACACTAAGGCACAACAGTAAAACGTGACATGGACCAAAACTATGCAGTGGGTATCGTGACTTGCGTCGGGTGACCCAAAGGAGTGAAAGGAACTCAAAGGATTGGCTCAGTGTAGAGGTTCAGCAGATTATGATATGTACAAATGACACAGTGTCATATTCAAGGGAGACTCTAAGAAGTGTTGGATGATGTTCTCAAGAGACTGCTTGGCTTGCTCCTTTCAATTTTTTCCCCCATCCAGATAGATGAGTACCTCTTTTTGGTTTAATGAGCTCAAAGAGGATAACACATGCTCGATATAACTCACCTTCGGTCAGTTCCTCTTCCTTTGTTTAACGAACCGTAAGAAGTAAGGGATCGGTCCCATATGGGCCTGTCGATGTGTGTTTTAACGAGTCCAAAGACAGAAAACTTGAAGGTTTTTCGGGATTATAGAGTTTGGAAAAACACTTAAAAGAGAACTCTCTCAGTTCCTTTTTCGTACAGTAGTCTAACGAGACTGAAAAAGGGGTAAACTATCGCTCGAAAGACGCCCTTTCTAACCTTTTAACGAGTGTGAAAGGAAGCAAGGTCACTCGACAATCTTTTCATATTTAGAGAGTTTGAAAAGGGTTTAAAGTAGACTCCAGGGGGGTTCCTTTTTCATGTGGTGTCCATACAGTTCCGAAAAAGAGATAAAATTTTAGACTAAGCTCGGTATGCCTCCAGCTTGAAAGCTGGTGACTTGACTCCAGAATGATCATCAAAGACTGGAGACATGCCCCCCCAAGCTTCAATTCATTCACAGACTTTGAGGTTGTCACCAATTTCTGTGCTAGATGGAGAAAAAGGATACAGGTGGATGAAATGAAGGTTCAAGAGCGAGATCTAACAAAAGACTCGACTCGACATCTATGAGATCTAGTGAAAGACTCAACTTGAAGGGAGAGGTGATTGTTTCATTTTTTAACGATCTTGACATAGGAAAGGAACTATGCTCAAGGTTCCAGGTTCAATCCTGAGATTGTTGTTTCATTTTTTAATGAGCTTGCTACAGAGAAGGGAAACTATGCTCAAAGCCTTTGTTTCCTTTTTTAACGAGCTTTCCATAGAGAAGATAAACTATGCTCGTGACCTCTGTTTAATTTTTTAACGAGATTGCCACAGAGAAGGGAAACTATGCTCATGACCTCTATTTCAATTTTTAACGATCTTGCCACAGAGAAGAGAAACTATGCTCGTGGTTTCATCTGGATCATGGCTTCCAAGAGGATAATGCTCTGGAAGGGTACCATGTCGAAGGATAAAATGTGGTCATGGCCTCTAGGAGATCTTCGTTGGATGGAAGATGATCACTCAACAAGGAACACATGTCAAGGGTCATGACAGGGGTAAGGAGATCAGGCTCCAATAACCCTACCGAAGAGATCACCATGTCAACTACCAGATCCAAATCATCGAAAGTTGAAGTCATGGGAGACAACGCCACATAATTGACATGCGGCAGCGGTGATACTATCTGCATATAGGAACCACTTAGGGAGGTAACCCAGTTGGGGACAATGAATGAAAGTTGATCAATAGTCACAATTCTTCCATCGTGAGGAAAAGATACCACATGGAAAAGAGTGGATACAATAGCTTTCATGGCATAGACATAATCCCGCCCAAGGAGTAAAGAGAAATCCAAGGGGTCTCGGACTACCATGACATCGATAAAGATAGTTTTCCCTCCCAAAGTTACACGAAACTGAGGAAGGATCCTTAAAGGTTGACTAGTTCTTCTGTTAAAAGCTAACAGATTTTGTGTAACCGATGCAAGCTACGGACAACCCAAAGCGTACCAAGCAACAGAAGACAAAATACTAATGGACGCACCTTCATCTATCAGCGTTTGAGGAACGTCTTGACCACAAACCTGTACTATAATCTGGAAAGGAATGTGGGAGGGAAGACGAGGTCCAGTTAGAGAACCCCAATCAAAAAGGATGGCTTCAGTACTTGGAGGGGGTTCCACAGGAGGAGGAGGAATGCCCCCAGGCATGGTAGAGTCTGTATTAATGAGAAAAACATGGGCAGTATCGGGTTTACTTTCTAGACAGAGAGTAGGATCGATCGATGATTGGATCGGATTGACCAATGGTGGACTTGGATAGACCACTTTGGCACTCTTCAGAGGAAGAGTGGGATTGACTAATGATGGGATCGGATCAACCATTTTAACATTACTCAATAGAGGAATGGGATCGACCGATGGTGAAACTAGATCGACCACTTTGACACTCTTCAGAGGAAGAGTGGGACTGACCGAGGAAGGGACTGGATCAGTCACTATGACATTCCTCAATGGAGGAATGGGATCGACCGATGGTGAAATTGGATCGATCACTTGAGTTGCATTCTCCAAGGGAAGAATGGGGTCGATGGGTGGAAACAGATCGACTTCTTTGGTGTCACTCTCTAACAGGAGAGTGGGATCGACTGAGGATGAAAATAGATTGAACACTTTGGTGTCACTCTTTTGATGAAGAGTGGGGCTGATCGATGACGAAAATGGATCAACTACTTGGGTTTGTGGTTCAATCGAGGAGGAATCTAGATTGACCACCTGATCAACCGGACTGACTGGGGATGGAATCGGATTGACCAGTCCATCAACCAATGATGGGTTGGAGGAAAGCTTATGATAACCTTTTGGAAGTTGAAGTTTTTCCAAAAGAGAGGAAGCCTCATCTATGCGAGGACAAAGGTGAGAGTAATGATTACCTTTACATAACATGCAAGGGAACATGACAGTTTTCTTCTTCTTACCAACCTGAACATCACTAGTTGATGGGGTATCATCGACATGACCGACAGAGGCCGATGACGTGGAGGACCACATTTCTAAGACCTAGGTAAGACTGGGGCAATCCCTCAGAAAGTGGTCACCCTTGCAAAGGCTGCAAGGTAATTTGGGTTTTGGATTCTTCCGTTTAATCTTGTTGATCTCATCAACACTCCCAGTACTATTAACAATAATTGGTTTCTTAGAGCCAACATCTGATGTTGTTGGGGCCTTGGTCCTTTTCGGGCTCTTCTTCTTCTTCTCTTTCTGTTTCTTCTTCTTCTGATCAACCGGGCTACTTTCTTTAGAGCTTTCACTAGGCGAAGAAGGAGAAATGG